>VYXC01011987.1:743042-1004558 GCA_013397175.1 Platysteira castanea | reverse complement strand
CTGCGGGCCGGGCGGGCGGGCGGCCGGCAGTGGGGTCCGGCCGTCGCCATCGCCCGCCCCCGAGGGGCCGCCTGGGGGAAGGGGAGCGGGATCGCGACCTCCGCTGTTCCCGCCCTGCCTGGCGGGAGCCGCTGTGGGGCCGAGAGGGCAGCCCGGCCCCAGCCTCTTCCCCCTGAGCGCGGCTGGTTCCTGCGCCCGCAGCCGTCTGTGCGCTCCCCTCCGTGTTTTCCCTCGAGTCAGGGTAAGAAGGGGTAACGTCGCTCAATTTTATTTTACTTGTTCCCTCATGCCGGCAGGTTCAGTGGAATTCCTCGTTTTCGACGCCGGGAGGCTGTGAAACGAGGTCTGTGGGTTTCCTGGATGCGTGGAAGCGAGGGGGGAAGGTGAACAGGAGCTCTGAGGAGAAAAGAAGGTGTCTGTCCGCAGATTTCACCCCTTCCCTGAGGCGTCCACACGTGGGCATTACAGATCATTCGGAGCAGAAACTGCATCTCCCTTTCTTTCATGCCTTTGATACCTTCAGTAAATATTGCTATGTACGCTGTCTGTGTGTTTGGGTGGGAGGGGGAGACACTGGGTAGTGATTTTCCATGAGATGCTCAAAACATCTTCCGGCTGAAGCTCTCTTGAAGGTTCCCCTGTTTGTGAAGCCTTCTCCAGGAGCCGCTTACAGCCACTCACAAGCCCACGCCCCTCCGTGTTCGAATGGGGCTGGAAATGGGGTTAAATGGCCAGAGAGAGGATATAGCGATGCGATATGCACCCTGGCAGAGTGCTTCTGGGACGGACACGGTTCATCTTGCAAACATTGTTTTTGTGACTTGTTTTCTTCCAGCCCCCACAACAGGAAATAAACACTCAAGAAGTAGAGTCGTTCATATCAATTGCATCAACAGTAAGAGATTTGGGGTGTATAGGTACTCATTGGAGTACACAAACTAAAAGGCTGAGATAAGCCTGTGCAGACACGGTTGAAATGGGAAGAGGGGGAATGGAGGAGAATGGGAAAGACAAATGAAAGAAGTAGAGAATATGCGAGACCATATGAGAAAACACAAAGGAGAGCACATACAAGGCAGAGGAACGTGCCTTGGTTAGAAGGTATATGGAGATACCTCTATAAGACTTTGAATCATGCCCAATGGATGCTCGTGTGAGTTTGCCCCCAGGAAATCACATGGCCCTTAGGCAGTCCTTCTTACTAATGTATATAGTGCTCAATAAAAATACATCAGCAAGAGGTTCCTGGCAGCCTAAAAGCAGGACTGGACAAACCACAAAATCCACAAGCATGTTAAGTGATCAGTCTTTGCATGGGATTTCCCAGTTATTTAAAGGAAACATTTGGAAGAAAAAAGGATTTTCGAACTGCAGTAGTTAAAAAAATAATAATTTATATGTGGTAGAGGAAATAGCAGGAAAAAAGCTTCACAATAAACATTTTTTAAATGAGTGTCATAAAGAAACTCCGTGAATCTTTTTTATTAAGGCAAAAATGAGGGATACTTCATGAAGTTGAAAGGCTGTAATTTCCTTTTAATTAAGGAAAAGAAGAATTTCATGATGCACAATTACCACATGAAGATTATTCCCAGGTGTTATCACTTGGCCCAAGACCTTTGCAAAACTCGAAAACCCATTGGCCACATGAAGTAACATGAGCGTCTGTCATTCTCTCACTCTCTGATTTAAAAGTAAAGCTAAAAATCGTAAGGGTATATAAGTACTTATGGCAAGTGACTGAAAGTATTAAAGAACTTTCAGCGGGCAAATGATGATATAATTTTCCTTTCGGTGCTCTTGCACCTTCTTCTGAGTCACCTGCAAGTGGTTAGGTTATTCCGACAGCAGCAGCAGTAGGAGCCTGACACGTTACAGCAATGCTGCGCTTGTGTGTTCCTGACCCCGAACATCTGTGCATAGTAACTGGAAGGTATTTGATTAAATTTTGAAACTGTACTCTCTCCATCTGTCTTTAAGTCTCTAAAGGCCCATTTATACATTGAAACAGTATCTTAAAGGCACAAGGAATGACATGAATGACCCTGAACCCACTGCGGTTGCAGAGCACAGACAAGAGCAAAAACGCTTTCAGGCATTTTACAGAAAGTTTGTGATTTTGATTCAACGTTTCAACTTTCCACTCTAAACTCCCAATCACTGATTGCATAATTAGTACTCTCAGTAACTGAGTCAGTCAGTGTTCAAAAACAAACAAACCTGTATATCACATACCATTTTCCCCTGTGTTGAAATGCTATTGCACTTCGTTAGACTGTCTCCTTGTGTTTCTCAGAGTTTGAAAGAGGTGAGTCTGGTAAGGAGCAATATCCTGAAGAATAATTTATTCCCCGAGGAACCATAACCAGCTACTTCTACAAGTAGAGGTGATCCACTGAGTATCAACAAACTTCAAGCACTTAGATATTTCACTCTGATTCCATTGTCTTTTGCAAAACAAATTACAAGGTATACTTTCATGCTGCTGGCCAAGTGAGTGCAGCAAGAAGGAATGTTTTGTGTAGCTGGCCTCTCTTTGCACCTCATGATCTAAAATGCTTCTCCTGATCTCTGAAAAGATCCTGTATCCTTTTATTCATGGCCCTTTTCTCCTCTTTGTTTCCCTTGGATTAAACAGTACCCCTATTGTCAACCCACAGCACCTGCCACATAGGCCCCACAGCTTTTCATGCTAGCTAAGTTAATGAAAAGGCTGGGGTTATTCACTCACAGGCTTTTAAATCTCTTTAAAAATCAAGGGAGAAACAGCAGAAAGCACTGTGGTGAGCAATACCACAAGTATCAATCATTTGCATTATGTGCATAGGACATTATTTCAGGCTGTCCAGTCCAAAAGGAAATCTCTTTCATCCAAGCTGTATGTCTAAGACACATTTGCTGTACAGATGTTTCCTAGAGCAGCCTGAAAAGGATGAATAAATGTCAGAAAACATTTTAGATGGAGCAAGTAAAAGACATTATTTGGGCAAAAGAAACCTGTCATGTAGTGGCAAAGACTGCATGTTATACTGAGTATGAACTATGAGCCTCTCTTCAAGCCTCTTCCATTTTTCACTTAGAAGTCTGTTTTTGGCTGGTTGATAACTGTTCTCAATGCCTGTCAACTCTGCATCTTTCATTTATTTTTACTGTTGAAATTTAGACACCTCCAACGTTGCCTTCAAGTGCTTTGCATCTAGCCACGTATGGTTTAACTGAGGGGTGCACTGTCGTGACTACTGTGAGCAGTTTGCCTTCTTTGATGCAGTCCAGTGCACACAGAGAGGGTAAGGATGGTCTATGCAGATGATGCAGAGTTTTATATGAGGCATTTCTGGAAAGTTCAAAAATTCTCTATAGGATTGTTCATACCTTTAGGCTTAAGTATTTACACAAAGCACATTTTATGCCCTGAATGTACAGTAACACATAGTAAATCATAATAAAAACCTTTACCAAAACAACCTGCATACCACTGCAACAGACTTCTTCACCCATGGACAGATAATGGGTGAACAAACACCACATGACAGATGTTAGTCATGCTGCTTAATGAATAACTGGTGATGAGTACAATACCTGTGTGGAATGGCTGTAATATGTTCAAGGAAAAATATGCATTTGGATCATCTGTTTTTCCCTGAGGTACCTGCAGTGCTCGAGAGAAATGTCTTCATCAGGAAGAAGCCTAGGTATTTCAACAGTTTTTCTGCATCTATTTCCTTGACTGCCTTGTTCCTCAGCCATCCATAGCAGTCACTGGATGATGAAACATATTTTCCTTCGAAATATTTTAAAAAGAAATACTCTGGCCTTCTCTTTCTGTTCCACCGTGACCTCACTGGTAGTGCCAAAAGCTTTATGGCAGTCCTTCATGCTGACATTCATGTCAGTGATCTAAGCATTTCAGAATACAGCTCTGCAAAAAAAGACCAACTCGTACAATGTCAGTCATGGACTGGCTTTTACCACCATGATACCCGGAGGACATTACTCTTCCAGATAATATGCTCAAGGATAGCTGAGCACCATGGTAACAGAGTCAGTGAATACGCAACAATCTTTTATTTTGTTATATAAAACATCACTGTCAAGTCTTATTTTTGTGTCATTAAGAAGGAATTAAATTTTATTTGTGTATAGTAATATGGATAAATATTTGCCCATTGCCCTGAGACTTGTTTCCCAAACCAGTTTAATTTAACTTTTATCAATCTGGTGTCATGCAGTGCATACCTTCTCCAGTGTTACTGCCTGAATGTGACAGCGCTGGATTACAGGGGAGAATTCAAGGAGCTGTTAGCCTACCCTGTCTCCCAGCTGGGTTGCACAGCTGCATGTCTGTGTGCCAGGTTGTGCAATGAAGGGCCTTGTATGTGACTGGGCAGCTCCCAAATCCACACTGGGCTCCCTTCCATGCACGGTATGTAGCACTCACGTTTTGTTAGTCAACATGTTGGAAGAGCTGTTCTGTTCCCACCTATCTCTTCCCTTTACAGAGAAAAAGTCAGCACATTAATTTTGGCAGAGGGAAAGCAGAGGGAAGGTTGATGGCTTTTTTTTTTCCCCTCTTGGGTGAATAGAGCCTTGTGGATAACGAAGACAGCTATACACCAAAAACCATTGAAAATGATCATATTTTTATCATCTGTTATCCTGTTCCAAACCCTGCAGCAACAGCTTGTGAGGCTAGATTGGGTCTTATCTAGGGAAAGAAAAGATTGAGTAAGTAAGTGAGAGAGTTGGCTACATGCAGTTAAAGGAGTATGGATTTTTAAGGTTTTTGTTTCCTATGGACGCTAGTTGCTTTTTCGCTTGGTATCCTGGAATGAAAGAAAGGTCATGGCCCGCGTGGTGTCTATGCATGTGCCTCTCCCTTGTGTGTTTAAAGGAGTTTTGGAAGAAGACAAGAATTCCTGGCATAGTCAACCTCCATAGCCCCTTAGCTTGTCACGTGGTTCTTCGTGATCCCTCCTCCATCACGTGTGGTATTGGGAAAGAAGACAGCAAAGGCTGAGCACTCACACCAACAGCTGTCCTGCAAGTGAAGGGCCTGCAAAGCTGTTAGTGGCTTTTAACTTACGTTTTGTACCCTCCTAGACCATCACCAGGAGAGGTGATAAGAGAGTTTGGAGGAACTTGGACTTCAGCATTACTGTCTTCCAGTGGTGCCTCCTACATGCCAAAACTCAGTGTAAAAGTAGCAAGCAAATCCAGGTGACTCGCAGATATGTCTCTTGGGAGGTAACTTGGCACCAAATGACTGAGTTAGAACATCAGAAATAAATCCACCTGGTCTAGTGCCTCAGTCAGCAGCAGGACTGTTGTCATTGCTCTAAGCACAGAAGCTGCCTGCAAGATCTAACTTCCAGCTCTCACGGTAAGCACCGTGCTCTTGGCTCTCAGTGACTTTGTAGGGATGTGCGTGTGCATGGTCCCAGTCAATTGCAAGATAACCCATGACTGAGGTGGCAAAACAAGTCAGATGCTGGATATTTTCCTCCTGTTGTGTAGCACCTCAGCAGTGCTCTGTTCATCATTCTGTCTCACATTTGGAACAAAGTCCAGGGAAAGTGAAGAAACAGTGAGCGAGTGGGAGCAGACTCAAATTGCCCATGTTGCTGCTCTCCTTTGGGAGCTCACGGGGAAGTCCTGGTAACTCAGGTCAGACTCACAATGGTACTAACAATGAGCTGTGGGGGAGGCCTGGCAGGAAGCAGAGTTGAGGGAAGGCAGAGAGCGTAAGAATAGACAACTCCTAACTATACCTGTACATCTACAAAAATCTCTGAAGCAGTTGGGAGAGAGAGGGAGAAGAACATGGGGGAGGGAACACTGACCCCATCAAGATAAAGGGCTGTAGGTCTCTGTAAGGGCATCCAAACAGAGGTGAACATCCCAAGCTTCTTTGTTCATTCAAGAGGACCATCTGAGGCTGAACATCCCCAGGGAGTACTGCATTGCCAGCATGGGTTATAGAGACTAATGGTTAGCAGCCTGTTAGAGGTTTCACAACTCATTTCCTTTGAATATTAGTTATTTGTTCTGCCAAAGAGAGGCGAAAAGGGGAGGACGAGGAAGTAAAAACTAAATGGGCTGGTTCATTTATTTTATGAGATCAAGTCAATAAGCAGATGGGTGAACTCTGCAGATGGCATTGCTTCAGTCAAGACAGAAAATTCAGTGCTTTCGCTGCATGTGTTTTTTGCAAAACTTCTTTGGAACAAGGAAGTGAATGCAAATAATGGGACCAGTCTGCAAATGCTCCTTCAGCTCAGCAGCCATGAACTCTCACTGACTGGGGATACTTGTAACAATAAAGATTCTTCAGACTGGGGAGCTTGGCTCTTAGGTCTGCTTCATATTCTACCCTCGCTTCACTACTCCCTACTCTCACCCCCAATCTTTTGCAATTCAGTGACAGAGTTAATAAAGGTGTGTTTGTGCAATTTGCATCATCATCTTTTATGATGAAATTTTCACAGGGGAAGGAGGAGCAGCAGCATTTTGTCCAAGTAAAGGTTGCCCTGGCAATATACCAAGAAGCCTGAAGCCCTTAATTTTCGTAAGAGAGATTTGATTACCGCAGCCCATATCTGAGTGCAGAAATGTGTCCTGCAGAAACTACACTCCCCCACCCCTTCACTCACCCTCTTCCAAGATAAGTCTAAAAGTAGTCTGAAGCTTACAGTCTTGCATTATTGCCACTGTGTCATAAGCACATGGACAAGCTTGAGCTGCCTTGCTGAAATTGTTGTACTAGCTCTACAACAGATTACATGACATCTGCCTCTACCCTACCAAAAACATAATTTCCCATAGCTAGGTTGAAGAAACTGTGCTGCTTTCACTAGACAGAAGTGGCCAGAACCTGCCAGTTGACATTAACTGTGTTGTATGTTATTCCAATGTGTGTCTATTATAAACAGATGACAATACAACTTCCATTTTGACTAAAGGAACTGATAATAGGCACGGAACTATTAAAACATGACAAATAAGTAATGTCTAAGCCAGATAAATAAATGAGCTGTTGGAGAAGTCTTTCTTCTGCTGTGCTGTCTAGTGCAAATACAGCAACCTTGCTCAATAAAGAAGGCCTCATTTTGTTCTGGGCTTGTCTCAACACTAGTCTTTTACAAGCACCTCGGACAAGATCATTAAATCTGCATATATCAACTGAAGATATGCCTCCCAAATTTCCTTCTAATGCTGGGAAAAGCCCTAGTTGCACAACTATATCTTAACTAACAAATATCTATCCTCAGCAGTGGGAAGTGAGTTATTTTGCAGCTCTCTATCAGAGTGTACAGATGCCTTGTATGACATTTAGAGACATTAAATTCCTTTGCCTCTCTTTGTACCTGGACTGCTTGTAGGGTATGCTGCTTGCTTGGAAAACGTGGGAAGATTACAGCTGGAATATCTATTATCATGATAATGTGTGGAAATCTGACAACTGTTAACAGAGCAGTGTGGCAAGGACATTGCAGGGGTTTGTAGGTAAAGCAGAGAGGGGATTTTGATATCTGTGATTAGTACAGAACAGTGGGAAAAGCTGCTGTGGTGCCTCACTGGCAAGACCCAGTGGGGAGGCTGCCACTGCCGTAAGCTGGGTACTGGAAGAAAGGATGGGATGGAGCCTACAGGAAGAGTTGTGTGGGCTGGCTGCCATCGGAGGCCTTTGCTGGCCATGTTGTGGGCAGCAGGGCCACATGATGAACAGATATTCCAGCTATCACTTTTATTTTCCATAAAAAAGTTTGCATTCCTGTCTGGGGTGACTAAACTAAAATGTCTTTTCTCCATTTAACCTTGATGCCAACTCATCTGTTTTTGAACAGAGATCCCAAGTTTTAAGATCCAGTTCAAATCTGAACCTTTCCTTATGGTCTCCACTGTGTGAAGAATTCCTCTGAGTCTGGCAGTTTTCCATATTAGAAATCTAATATTGTTTACATTGATCGTGGTTTAGACATAAAGCTTGAATTCGGTCCTGTGTGGATTGAATATCTTCAAACAGTGGTGCAGAGAGAGAAAGAAAGGAAAAGTAAAAAGGCCTTGAATAATATAAAAGATGGGATCTAGCACTGCTAAGGACACAGATCAAATAACCTTGTGGTCTTTTCATGTGTGACTAGTGCAGTTCAGCATAGGCTTTTCAGGACAGTTGAGTCCTGGTCCCACTTCAGGACCAGGGAGCAGGAGTAAGGAAGAGCTCACAGCAGCACCTTGACAGCTTGCCAAGGCACACACAAGCAATGTGCACCTTTCAGTTAGTCCCTGCAGTGAATTATGTTTTCAGTTGTACCTTGCAGAGTGAATAGCAGATAACTTTAGACTGTAACACTGTCCAATCTGTTCCCCCGTATGCACTCCTTTTCCAAAGAATACACTGTACCACGCAGTAATGAGGGCATTCAAATAACAATGGAAAGAATGACTCTGATACTCTCCTGAACTAATTTCAAAGCGGCATATCCAGTTCTCTGCCTTTTTTGGTCAGACTCTTTACACCATTTATGCCTGGTTTTAAACAGACTGTGTAGGAGAGGAGATTCCAGCACACCTGATCCAACTTTTAAACTCAGCTCCACAGAAAGGCAGATATTACATAGCCATAGGGTTAAAACGCCAGTAGAACTTTCTCTGCTCCCAGTACATTTTTATTTCTTAAAACTATGCAAATTCTGTGTTGGTAAGGTAGGTAAAACTGACTGTGGGAGGTTACACATGAACTGGAATGCACAGCACAAAAAGTCCTAT
Source organism: Platysteira castanea (assembly GCA_013397175.1). Classification (NCBI taxonomy): domain Eukaryota; kingdom Metazoa; phylum Chordata; class Aves; order Passeriformes; genus Platysteira; species Platysteira castanea. Next base: position 995,792 of record VYXC01011987.1, on the reverse strand, counting down.
CTTTCTGTAGCACTAAGTATTATCTCACATATGGGAGGCAATATATCAGAATTCACAAATCCTCTTTTAGACACCTGTAAAAAACCACTGAAACCAACATGGGCCACCTGCCTGCGACATGCAAAGCTCTCAGCTGAAACAGTCACATTCACAAAGCTTAGCTATGAAGTCCTCTATAATAGAAAGTCCTCCAAACTCGAAGGATTTATTGTTCTTCTGGGGGCAGTTTTAGGCACATAACTTATTCCCATGGAGCTCTGGCAGTTTCTCATATCCTGGTTCTTCTCACAGTATCTTCTCTATGGCTAGTCCTGCAGCCAGCTTGTTTTCTAGCTGGATAAGCTGCCTCTGCTGTAGTGTCAACACTTGTTGGGCCAGAAGGGAAGACAGTGGAATCAGATATATATTTAGGATATCAGTAGTAATACTGTATATTCCTTATTCCTTGTATTAACTTTCTCCCTGAAGGACTGTGCAGAGCACAATACTGAGTGAATTTCAGCCCTTGTACAGGGCCAAGACGTGGTTTCTACAACACCTGCATTCTAGTTAATGCTCAGGTTGGCTCTAAGTGGAAAACAACTCGTTACACTTCTGCACATAGCCAAATTCTGATTAAAGACAATGAAAGATTATTTGGGAGGAGTGAGGGTATTTTTTTTATTCTTCTTCTCATTCTGGAAAGGACTACCAAAGCCCTTCTACCTAATGAACTATAAAGACAAAGAATAAAGGTTGCAATTAATATGGGGGAAGGGGAAAGGTTTAACACCACCACTCTGTCCATCTCCGTTGTTCATGCTTGGACAGTGCAGTTTCTATTCAGAAATGTTCCTGCTCGAGTGTCTGCCTCGTGTAGTGATAGTTAATAGAGTGTTGTGTCATAGACAGTGCCTGGCACAGGGCATTGCTCTGCTGTGAAAGGGCTCAGCTGAGCACAGTGGCTGTGAGGACATGAGTGAAGGCTCCCAACTGCACTTGCTGGACCAAATACATTTCTTAAAAAGGAGTGTCTTGGAATAAGACAAGTAAAAAGCAGCAAGTTTCTGATTGGGAAAGAGACAGCCCATTTCTTCTTTCAGAAATTCCATTTATGTGGGACATGAATACAAGCCCTCCATACCACTAAAATCCTGCAACTATTGCAGACAGACAAGTCTCCTTTTAACCATTGTCCCAGATGTATTTCATCCGCAATACAAAACAAGTCTGGCTCAACCCTTTGCAGACCTCTGAACTGTCAGAAGCCTGGAACAGCGAGACTCACAAGCGATTGCCTCACGTGAGAGGGGAGGAGGTCAGAGGGAATCATCGCTTGAGAATGCATGCCCACATCTCAGCTCCTAATCCTGGTCTGACACTGGGCGTGTCGGATCACGCACGGAGGAGATGCACAGGGCATGCCACTGCTGGCAGGTGCGTGCTGCTTAACCAGGTTGCTTTGAATGCTGGCCCTTGCAGGTTCTCCTCCACCTGCTCCAGCCCCAGGCTGGAGCGCTTCCTCTCTGCAGCCGCAATGCTGGCAACAGCTCCTGCCTTGGGGGGTGCTGCTGCAGGGATGGGTGCAGGAGGATGGTGCTGCTGCAGGGATGGGTGCAGGAGGATGGTGCTGCTGGCAGGGATGGGTGCAGGAGGATGGTGCTGCTGCAGGGATGGGTGCAGGAGGATGGTGCTGCTGCAGGGATGGGTGCAGGAGGATGCTAGTGGCAGTGGAGGAGTGGCAGCAGAGGGAATGCCACTTAAACAGCTTCAGGCTCAGCAGGACTTCTCTTGGCATTACCAAGGGATCATGCCACTGCCTTCATAACTGGAGAAATACTGACCAAGACTGACTTTTCCTTTTAGAAGTAGACAAATTTTATCCAGTGAACTATATATTTCTTGTATGTTATTTGGCTTGCCAAATGGCTGTAGCCTGTCAGCCTTCAGTTTCCTCCTACCAGATCAGCCCAAGGCCTAAAAATGCTGCGTCTTGTATCTTATTGCTGAAAGATTAGTTTGTGCATGCTTGGCTAGAGAGGTTCTGTTAAGAGAATCTGTTATATAGAGGTTACTATGCTCCTTGTAGCTGCCTCGCAAAGCAAATATGTCCTTTCCCCTAGAAAAACATTGAAATTATCAAGGCATTAGCATATGTTAAGGAACTAAAAAAAAAAAAAATAGCAAGAAGGTCAGAGAATACACAAGTTCTTTGGGTTCCTGTGTTTTGCAGCCAAAGTTCTGAAAAGCACTTCTGTTCAAGCACAGAAGCTGCACCTCTCTGTACTGTTAGAAGGGTGTCAGCAATTGCAGAAGTGTGGAAGAGGAGAGGAAGTCTCATGGCGCCAGCTGAAGGAAGGAGAAGCAGTGACATGAACAGTGCCCCTTCAACCAGCAAGGAAAAGAGGAACCACCAGCTCTGTCTCTAAACCACCAGATTTCTTTTCTGTGCTAGCAGGATGCTCCTCTCAGCCCCTGCATCAATTTAAAATTGTCTTTCAGAGAAGTAAATGCAAATGCCCCAGATGAGAACTAATTTGTATCACAGAAAATAAATGGAACACAAGGAGTCAGAAAAAAACCCCACCATTTTAAAAAGGGCTGAGTTTCATTGCACTTACTTCTCTTTGAACTTGCTGAAGTTCAGATACATTCAGAACTGGAGTTTTGGAGCAGACCCATCTCTGTTGTCAACTCACTTATCCTCTGTTGTTGTGGATTGTTTATTAAAAATAGTGTGCACAAGATATCACTCTAGGTGAAAATGTAGAAAAATTGGTTCTGAGTGCAGTGGCTGTATTTTTTAAAATGCTTTAAGTAATATGCTTACGAAAGCTGAGGACAAGTACATGTGAAGATACAGTACTTAAAATACTGAACTTTAACCTTGTAAGTCTGCACATTTGTACAGATACCCACATCATAAACTCAAGCACTCTTAGATTTGAACTGCTGGATTCATCAGGAACTCTTCAGCTGTGGACAGAATATATTTCAGGAAGTTGGAAGTAGTACAGAATAATCATGGACTGAAAAGGCTTTTGCCCTGTTCTGAGTTGCAGAGCAGGATTTGGCCCAAAAATACACTATCGGAAGCCCTTTGAATTAATGTAATACTAGAATATGGTGCTTTTATGTCTTTTACCTAATGGTCTCCAATTCATTTATAAGTATTGTTTAGCACTAGCTACAGCTCTCAATTGTGGGAATGTGTTTCCACAGGCAGCTGTGGTATGGTTGTGTGATTTACCCTGGTTCACGAAATTTAAAAACAACAAAAAACAAAGAGTAAACAAAAGGAGGCAGGGAAAGGGAAGCAAGAAAAGGGCCAGGGAATCAATCGAGATTGGAATGGAAATTTTGCCTCCTATTCCTACTGGACAATATTCTCTGTCACCATCATTCTCACTAATTTACCTGACCAAAAGGATGTCAAGTAACACACTGTCATGATTCTACACAATGTTATTTTTGACATTTTTTATTTGCTTCCGTTTTGACCACTTACAAGGTTCCCTCAGGGAGGGCTAATAATGTCTACCCTCAGAGAAGCCCAAACTGTATTATTGTACTCCTGGAACAGTTTCTAAACCCAGTTGCTCCTCAGACATTAAAACACACTGTATCTGTCAAGCCATCCCTTTTAACTTTCCCAAGCACTGGATGTTTGTGCAGTGCTTTATGTGCATTTAATTGCAATGACACAATTGAAATATGCTTAAAAAGATAGTTTTATAATACGTCTCTGTGTTGTTACTCAAGCAAAGCTACTTCAGCTTCTGGCTTGAACCAGCTATATAGGAAAGGTATGGGCCTTTTCACATGAGAGAAAATTAATACTGGGAACTCTGTAACTAAGAAGATGTTGAGAGATGTGCACCCATTAAAGTCTCTGACTAACAAACCAGGGAAATGATGGCAGACCACTGGCTACTGTGAGAAAGATGCTCTTGCAGTTTCCCCACCCAGTAAAGGCTGGGTCCAAATGTTTGTTGTCAGTTGCTAGAGAGCCTGTAACTTGACATGACCGGGCGCTGATGTCAAGGCTTCAGGATGAATACTGAGCTTAGATCTTGTCAGCATTTATAGTTAACCTTTTTATTACAGATTGGTGGCACAAAGAAAACTTAAGTCAATGTTTACCTCTACTGTTAAAAGCAAGGAGAAGGGAAGAGAACAGTTAGTGGTTTCAGGAGGGCTTCATAGCCAAAGACTAGTGTCCTTGTAAATCTGATAAATAACAGACAGTCCAAATTTTTGTAAGAGCTCCAAGGTTTCCTGTGGGATTCCTTTAGATAAGAATTTGAAGGGTGCTGGTTACTTCCGAAGGTACGTTCCTCTCTCAAGGTCCAGCATATGGGGAGAAACAACTTTAAAATAGAAAGAAGGAACACATGGGGAGAAACAGCTTTAAAAAAAACCCTGAAAACCCCACAAACCAACCAGTACTTCTTTGCACAGAGATGGACTGTTGACACTCTCTTAGAAGCACGCAGTTGGTGGATGTGTAAAGCAAGAGGAACAATTAGATAAGACAGTTGTGAGCAGAAATACAAAATGCAGTGGAACCGAAAACCAAACAAACCCTACCACATGTAACCTCCTGAGTCAGGGTCATGCCCTAAATACACAGTACTGTCTTAAAGTAGTGCATGTTATGTTTAAGTACCTAAATACAGACTTAGTGCATACCTGTAAAATATTTTACAGATCCAGCATAATACATTTATGTACAATATGTTCCTTTAATAAGGATGAGATGACAATCCCGAACCTGAGGTCAGAGGTGCTTATCTTAAAGAAGGTTCCTGGAACCATCTCGGCTCAGGTTCAAAGGCTGCTCAATTGTTTAAGCTCAAACTAATCAAATTAAGTGTGTTCTTGACAGATTATGTTCCCCCTTTCATAGGTCTCCCCTGGGGGATATTAGTCATAAACTCAGCAGAACGCCTACACTGCATCCACACAATTTGAGGTAGATGTTAAACTAATCCCCCACCAGAGCACACAAGTCTGGTAACTGTTCAACCAGTTATGCAATTTGCACGTGTAAATGAATTTAGCATTCACAGATGGATTCCTATGTGTATTATGGATAGTTAAGAGTGGAATCTGAAAACTGTTCTGTAGTATTTATTTCCCGCAAGGGGATTTTATCACATTAAATTATAGATCTATATGTTGAGATATATCTATATATAAAGATGCACAAAACATATCTGCCTGTGTTCACTTCTGGAGCTGTAACAGTGCTTAGCCAATTGAGAGTGTGATGGTGGAGCTCTGTATAAGGTTGTCTTTGCTTGTCACATTTTGGGAAAGTGAGCAGGACAGCAAGACTGGCAAATTTTTCAAGCGGTAGTGGCCTCTGAGAATAGCTGATTTCATGCCCTCTGGGTGTTTGAATTTCATTCTGTAGATCATTTCAACTCTTAGTCTATTTTTTGGAATGCAAATCTTCAGGTTATGCAATGTACTATTCAAACTCTTTATTGTCAGTACTCAGAAAGGAAGTGTGTCACCAGTCCCACTGGCCACTTATTGGCACCAAGTTGTTAGCAAAGTGTTGTATGAGTGCTGAGTTTCTGGCACTGACCTTTTTTAGTATTTTTTTTTCTTTAGAGAACAGACAAACACAGTTCTGACCTACGCAGATGAATGTAGAAAAATAAGGTGGCTTAAGGTTTGAGTCTGCCAGCTCTGTCAGTATTATCAGTTTCTGCAGTATAGTACAAAATGAAAGTATTTTTGCATGATCAGTCCAGGGAAGAATTGTGTGGTTAAAATGATCAATCCTTCACCTAGCTTTAAAGCATTCAATTTTCATCAACTTCTCATGAAAACAGAAACTTCTTGCAGATATTCATATGTTAAAAATACAACATCTCTCACTCACATGTTTACAACACTGTTTCTCAGTATGATTTTTATTTTCTAAATGGGTGAGAATTCCAGGAAAGATAATTTTAAAAGTTATCCTACACTTCATGTTTAGGGATCAGATTAAAGTTTGGGTAACAGTAATGGCACATATAGACATCTCAAATTCCTCATAGGAACCACAGAGCTACTAGTAAGAGCCATGAATGTGACTTTGCCTATATGCCTGTAGGCATAAGTTTATGTTATAGTATTAAAAGTTTATATATTTGAATGTTCCCTGTGAGATAAAAGAACATTAATCAGTGTAAGATGTTAGGAATTGATAAATTTCTTGACTAATCCTCTGCGGACATCGCCCTCATCTTGATGTGCTTTTGGATTAAATGAAATATGTTTACATTAAATTTTATTCCATAGCACCTTCGAAGACTTAATCTCAAAGATTCCCGGGACATTTTGGGAAAACAAGAAAAAAAAAAAAAGCAAGGAAACAAACCAAAACCTGCAACACTCTTCTTAAGTCACAACAAAAAAGATTTCAGCACTTCTTCCTCTTAGAAAAAGAAGAGCAAAAGGATACCTTTGAATACCTGGATTCTCTACCTTGTTGGTTTATTTTTAAGGAAGAAAATACTAATTTAAGAAAGATAAAAAATTTAGAAAAAGTATCATACCAGTAAGCAGACAGTGGTAAAGGATGTTAACAAACTAGAAAAACGAAGCTGATCATCTGAAGTGATGGGGACTCTTTTCTGCCTACTTAAAACTCAATTTCTGCTTCGCAAGTTTACAATTCTAATGCCCCATAAAGACTTACTAGGCAAAAAAAGTCTTTGCTAAAGACTTTATGTTTCCTTCTTTCCTATTCTCCCATATTATTTAATCAGACACTGATGACAGTAATAAAAAGGTTACTATAAAACATCCAGAGAGTCTTTTAGGTAAACTGGTGTTAAAAAAATAGCACTGACAATTCATCTCAGTTCCAGAGCCTCATGAGTATTAGAAAAACTATTATTTTCCCTTTATAAATCACTTTACATCAGGCTATGTTACTTGAAAATTTCAACCCTAAAAAAGAAATCATCAAAAATAGTACTAATCCCATCCACTAATTTTTGCAGTAGACGTGCTGTTACAGGCATTCTCTGCCCTTTGCTGCGTTTTAGCTGCTGCCCTTGTTTTTACCTGCTGCTGGAATATAGCTTAATCATGGAAGGCTGCTGTGTTACAGTGCTGCTTCCTACCACTGTATTCCTGTCTCATTTCTTTAATTACTGTCTGCTCTTTATGCCATTTACAATATGTGAATGAAAACAGAAACCAAGGCATGAAAGAAATTGACAATATAGATTAAGTTATAAATCTGTAACCTCTTTTAGTCCCCTACTTCAGACTTTACTATCCTCATATGCATTTTATCTTGTTACAGAGATATACTGGATTTGTGTTTACCCCCCTAAAAAGCCTAATCATTTGGGAACCCTTTGGTTAACTGTGTAGTAGGATCACTTTTTTAGGCACAGCAAGTATTTTTCCATCCAGCTCTATCTTCACAAACTGAAGATGCCTTTGATAGATAAGGTTATTAATTTCTTTGTCATTTTCAGTGTAGGCTTTATAGCATTTGGGTCTGAGGTATGACTTTTGCCAGCATAACTATATAGCAAAAACCTGTAGGAAAAATGCAGCTGAAAAGAGCAGATAGAGTGTTCTGCTTCTCATAATGCAGTGAACTACTCTTCTATAAACACTTCACTGTCAGTATATCTTCATCCTCAATTTAGAACATAGTTGGAACAGTACAGTTTCTGAGTAGGAACATGGTCCAAAGGATTTTCATGGTTCTTTTTAAACCCAGTTGGCTGTCCTGGTTGATGTGGAGTTCTAATGCAGTTTGATAACGGTTACATTTAGTTTAAATGTTTTCTTGGAAAAAAAATGCATTTAAAACATTAATTTGTCTAAGATTAAATGCTTTACTGCACAGGAATTTAGGTAATTGCTTAAGAGTTCTGATGAATCAGAACCCAGTGAGTAAATGAATAGCTATATGGTTTTAGAAGTTGTCCTTTTAGATTACACATTCTCAAGATCAAGAATTACTGATATTTCAGCACAATGATTATTATACTAATTATTTTTTCCAGCAAATATGTTAAATGTTATCACACAAATATAAAATAGAAACTGTTTTAAAATGTTTATTATATTAGTAATATATTATGCTATTATTACAGCATCCCCCCCATACGCTAGATGAACAGAATCCATAAAAAGAGTGTGCTTGTTCTGGGAAAGCAATCGTCTAAAGCCAGAAAGAAAACAAGAATTATGAGGAGAGAAATAGTATATTTTAATCATAAAATCACTGAGGTGATGTGATGCTGAAGCAAAGAGTGTCATTTACATACATAATTTCATCTACTCAGACCTCAAAAGAAGAATATTTGTGAAAGTTACTTCTAATTTTTTCTCCTCATTTTATCTTGCAAATGAATTTTTAGACAGTCTCCAAACACTATCAGAGACAAAAGAATCAAATATGTTGGGACAAACTGTATGCATACAACAAAAGGTGATTGTGGAAATTTAACAGTTGAGAGTAGTGAGAAACTTGCAATCTAAAACAGTTTTATTAGAAAAGATATACTCATAATCCCCAAAATGTTCCATCAGAATATTTTCAGTGAACTTCTGAGAAAATGCAGACTGGATGCACTGGGGATGTGCAGCTTGTTCTGAGTCCAGCCATTAGGTCTGGGACGTAACCAAGATCTTGAGCTTCCAAGTCCATACATCCGTGTCAGTGCCACACTGCTGACTTGGTGGTTCACATTTATCCTCCAAGGCACCCAGGTCCTCTGCTATCAGCCCTGCCTTGCCATATGGGTTATTTCAAAACCAGTGGTCCAAATGTTTCCTTGCTTCCTATCTCTGAGTGCTGTTGCTGGGAACGTGGGAATCTGTGTGAAATGAGGTCTCTCTCTGCTGGGAACAACTTCAGGATACCCAGAAGTGATGGGTGATTATCTTGTACCACATCAGTATTCTTATCCAAATGCATGACACCAAACCATTTATTTAATCTAGGGTGCAGCATGGCATTATAGCAATGATGTCACTGAAAGACACGTTCATGCTTCTCAGAGCAGTTCCTTGTGTAAAGTTTCACTCACACAGCTATAAAGGTATTAGGCAAGTAAGACTTATATTTGTATAGAAACTGATGTTAACCTGATATAATCTGAGTGGACACAGCATTCTCTATGTTGATTTAGCTTTAGTTAACTGCCTGCTGACTTAAACTAAATCCTTAAACCTACTCATAACTTCCCATATATCAGGGTGTATTCTGTCTAACCATTACAGTTTTCTTTTCTGTAGAGTGACTTAGAAGTTCAAGACTACTTTTAGAATTACTTCCATGTCCAGGAACCTCAGACTTTTTGTAAGACACTAAAACTTAAGTTTATCTTGGAAATTAAATCATTGATCTTAAAATGGCAAGAGTCTCCACCTGCGTCACGCAGCATAAAGCCCTAGATTAGAAAACAAGTCCAAAGTAAATATTTAATTGAGGATAAAGAATTAACAGTTCAGAGAAATCAAAGAGAGAACTTACACTTCTGACCACGACTGTTTAAACTTGCCCAGCTGCAGGTTAGGAGCAGTGATCACTTTGAGGTCACCTTCACACTCAGAAACGACAGGAGCTTCAACATGTAAGCCATCTCAGGTCTCCAGGCATAAGTTCTCTGGAGAGCCCTGAACTCTAAGATAGCTACACTTTTTCCATGCCTGAGGATTTCTGATGTCTCATTTAATAAGGATCTCCAATCATGAAAGCCAGCGGTGATCACAAGCTCTTGAACAGTCAGTTATCTGGTATTTGCATCTCTTACTGAGGGGAAGGAGCAGGGCAGGGAAGGGAGAAAGATGGCATGCAAAGTGAAACTGAAGTCAGAGAGAGAACTGCAAACATGCAGGCTGAAAAACCCAGCTGTTAAACTATCCTACAATATGTAGACTCATAAAAAGTTAGGAATGAGGATGTAGCTTCTGGCAGTGTCAATACACTGAGTAAACAAAATGTTAGCATGGCTTAAAAGAGTCTCATGATATTAATTTTCCTTCCCTGCCTCATTCATCAATCTAATAATTTAATATAACCAAAGAGATTTAATACTTTAATCTTCTACCTCCGTGGACATGGTGGCATTGGTTCCAAATATGAGACACAGACTAACATCATCATCATCATCATATATTCTTGCTAAACTTGAAGACCTCGCCTAGTAATGCGAGTAACAACAGTTTTAGCACTAATCCTAGCTTTCAAGAGGCCAGTATTTTCCACGAGGAGGGAAGATGATTTGAACGGAAAAACATCTAAATATCTACATTAGAAATTCATATAATAGCCTCTTTCTCTGTCTTGCTAGGGGAATGTAGCCGAATGTTTCAGGGTTTGCCAATGGACCTAGTGGCCAGACCACACCAGCCCTTTGTATCTGCCCGTTAAGTTTTGGGACTCTGTTCCAGGCTCTGGGACAGCTGGGCAACGCTTCTTCAGTCAATGTTCCTCTCCAGTGCACTGCCTTGAAAATATTACCAACAAGCTACTTCCCTGTCAATAAAAAAGGGCCATCATGCAACAAAATGACCAAGATGAAGGTACAGAAGGACCTTAATGTAGTTGAAAACAAAGATCAACCTGTGTGTGAAACAGTGTGAAAAGTAGAGAACTGAATTTTTTGATAGAACAAAACGGAAGAGTCAGGCCTCCAAAATAATGATTAAAAGAAAAAAAAAATCTGTGTTCCTTATGCACATTGCACAGTCTTATCCCCAAACTCACTTGCCCAGCAGGTGTGCCAACAGGAATGAGATAACGGGGTAGATGGCTCCCAGGTGTCCCTAAGATTATGAAGTCCTACTGTACTAAGGTTCTAACCCACAGCCAGCATCTCTCTCCTGTCCCACTGCAACTGTTCTTGTGGCTGCAGGTATTCTTTACCTTTCCTTTTATCTTCAGAAAGTTGATGTACATCAGCTACCCCAAGGTTAAAAAAAAAAAAAGAAAAGATAGAAAAAGCAGAGCTCAGCACTGAAGACAAGCCCTAAGGAGATACTGACGAGCAGTCTGTCTTGAGGGGGTAATTTCCAGATGGATCTGGTGCAGAAACCACATTCCTGAAACTAATAGATGAAAGCATGGCAGCTGATACAGCTGAAAGTTGTGACTCAGGCAAATCTGTGCTTACCCAGATAGGATTAATGCTGATACCAGCCAGAACTGCAGTCCCTTAGTGCCAGCAGTACGGGTTTGGGGATTGTCCATCTAAAATAACTACTTGCTCTACTGACTGCCATGAATACACCATTGATTTCTTCATGTATTTGAAAAATGGCAAAACAAACATTCCCAACACAATCTGGGCTTTCATTTGCAGGAGGGCTGAGCTGGTTCAGGCAGGTTATAGCAATTTGTCTGTTGACATTCTTCTGATGGACAAAATGCCTATTATAAATAGGTTTGTTGCTTCTCCCACTCTGGTGGCGTCTCGCCAAAAGTATGGTCTGATCCTGGCTATAAGAGTTGGCTCTGCAGATACAGTGCTCCCATAGGCAGTGCAGCTCCAAACACTAAGATAAAATTAATTAGATATGCCATTAAGGGAATTTTAGAAGTTCAAATCTTCCCACAGCTGAGTGGAAGAGATGAGAGACACATGTTTGTCTGTGGCTCGTGAATTCAAAGCCTATGAAGCTTTTACATTCCATTTACCATGGGGAAAGTGTATAAATGGTCCACAGGCTTGCAAGTGGCCCTGGGCAATTAAAAAAAAAAAAAAAACAAAAAAACACCTTCATAAAGAGATCCTCTGTAAACCAGGTCATCTTGAAGAGAGCCTCTAAGAGAGATGGGACATTCTACCAGGGCCTGTTATAATAGGACAAGGAGTCCTGGTTTTAAACTGAAGGGGGATCAATTTAGATTAGATATGTGGAAGAAGTTATTTACAGTGAGGGTGGCGAAACATTGGAATGGGTTACCTGGAGATGTGGTAGATGCCCCACTCCTGGAAACTTTTAAGACCTGGAGCTCTGAGCAACCTGATCTCACTGAAGATGTTCCTGGTCATTGCAGGGGGTTTGGACTAGATGACTTTTAAAGGTCCCATCCAACCCAAACCATTCTGTGATCTCACAAACCAGATCATATTGCAGACATACAAATATTAGTTTTAGCACAAGGAAGAAGGAAGGAATATGAAGCTGGGGAGGAGAAAAATGAGAAATTAAGACTGCCTAAATTTAAATCAGCTCAGGGTACCTGGAACTGTCGCCTTGTTTTCTGTAAGCCTTCTGTTTTTAACCTTGGAGTCAGATTTTTTCTCATAGTTTTATGTAAATAGTAGCCGATGTTTACTTAACGGTATTTTCTGTTTTTCATTCCTTTTGTGATATGACCACTTTGATGAGCATCTTTCTTCTCCAGTGAGATGGAGAAGGAAGTGACATGCTCTCCAATCCCTTGTGGAATTGAAATGTGTATAAGAATAAGATAATGTCAATAAATCGACGTCATACCCTCCTTTCTGCTGAACCTGGCAAGTGTAAGAGCCTCTTTATTGTGTCTCCACGGACACATGGAACCCTACGTAGAATTTCAGCATGTGCCTTTCAAGACATGTATTTGCTTTGAGACCAATGCAAAATGAACTGCAACTGTACATGCTTGTTGAGCTGATCTATCTGCAATTCCAGTAACTGTATCTGTCAAAACTCATTCATTTCCCAGGGTCCCAGCACCCTTCAGTGCGCTCTTTACTCAAATTAGTGATCCATCATTAATGCACACTTTACTCAAAAACCCATTACATGTTTAACTACGAACAGTTCTCAGGTTCAAAGCTTGCAGCAACAAGATGACACATGGTGACAAAAAGGGGCTGAGAAATTCCATATCCCTCCCCGACCCCTCTGCTTGCCAGCGGGAATCAAGAATGGAGATTTCCATTTTTGATGGACGGATGAATTTCCATCTGTCTGGCCACGGCCTCAGGTGGGCTTGGACTAGCTGGATGTTCAGTCTGATTTCTTCTGGAAATTCCTGTGTTCTTTTAATTGAACAAGGTTCTTAATTCAAGGTTCAAGTCTGATTTTTAAACAGGTTTTATTTAAATAAGTTTAAATGCTTTGCTAAATAAGAGTTTCTGTTGGTACCTTTTTTGGACACTGCAGGAGTTGCACCACTCAGAGGAACCGACTTCTGATCACTCTGAACGGGTGAAGATGCAGGCACACGACTGCTAGCTCTGCTGGGGTGATAAGCACGTGTTAACCACTTGGGTGGATGTTTACTCAAAACCATCTGCTCAGCTAATCTGTGTAACTATCTGATACAATTCTTGAGGTCAGTCTTTTAAACAAGGACATTGGACAGATGGTCAGCTTTACAATGTGGGTGGAGCACCATAGGTTTGAGGAAGCAGATACCATTCCAACAGAAGCTTGAATTACCCACTTTTCTTGTAGTTGTTGGATTGATAAAGCTGTTGCATCAGTTCCCAGCCAGTGCTCCTGGTAACCTGACCATATTAACTCCTGCTGCTAGTACAGTGTAGAATCTGAGTCCTAATGTTAGGGTACATGCATTTGTACAACAGTTTCACTGCTCAGCTTCCAACTACCACCACACAAATAGCAGCTGCTGCCCATTCAGCTGAAAAAGTACAGCTATGTGGGTGTGGACAGCTTTAGACACCTTCTAGAGAACTGTAGACTTTTCTCCTTAGTTTGCAGTGCTGTGACCATGACTCTGATCAGTTTCTGTACCTTATCTGCTAACTCCTTCAATTCAAAGGAGTTGAATTATATAAAGTTGAATATGTAAAGATAAGAGAACCTCTGACCCCAAACCCTTCTGGGTGTTTTGCAGGAGTAAAGTCAAGCTAACAATCTACCTACCTGTGTCTCATTTTCTGTACTTACAAAAGAAAGGGATAGCACATACCCAGCTCCTCAGTGGTGTGTGCAACACAATGAGAAAATACATACATTTTTAGAAAACATCCATAAAAACACAGATTGTTCTCATCACAGGTCTTGCGAGGGTACCACATATTCAGCATGGAAATCCTCACAGAAAAGAACAAGCTGTGTTTGGATATTTCGGTTGTCCTTGAAAACCTTACAAAAATGGGGGAGCCAAAGGGAAGGTAAATGGTAAAAATATTTGCTTAGCAATGAGGTTATCATAAACACAGAAAATTATGTTTACATAAACAGAAAATGTTCAGTAAAATTTGTTCTGAGCAATTTCATCAGACACATCTACCAAATGGCTGTCAAATAATTGATTTTGTACTTTGGAAGCCAAATAAAAAGTGGAAATTCAGAATTTGAATCTTCTTGCCAAACAAATTATTAGAAATTTATTTAATTTGACAAGTCGTGTTTTGGCTAATACAAAATACTTCATTTGAAGAATTTTCACAGAAACTGAATATAAACATGTAGAGCAGCCGCAGTTCTCAGGACTGCTCCTGGGGAGACAGCTGCCCCTTTATTCAGTACCTCAAGAGCTCTGGCCCTTGCAAAGGACATGAACTATCCAAGTTCAACTCCATCCTCTCTCCCCATTGCTCACCTTTCAGAAAATTGACATAATCAGCACATGTGGTCAAAGAGCCACCCCACAGTTATCAGCTGATGCACTTTCACTTTGGACAGACATTTGTAGCCCCAGCCTTCCCGGGAGTTTCTCACACAACAGGTGGAGGCTCATTCCTGGATGCTTTTCTGTGGTCTTTCTTTTGTAATAGTGTAATGAGGAGTTGTGGTGCTAACCCAGGCTTTCTCACAGCCCAGGAAAGCACTCGACTCCCAGGCTATCAGATAAATCCAGTATCTGTCACATCCTCCTTTATCTTTGTGGTAAAAGAAGAGAAAGACCAGGATCTAGATGAAGGTATCTACTGAATTCAAACTGGAATTATAAATAACACTGGGATGAATAATCCAAACACACTTTGCTCAAAGTTTGTCTAGTTCCAGTAATTTCTTTACAAACTCTTGAGAAAGGAGTGCCTCTTTTATATACTTTGTGTGACATGGGAAAACTCAGAGGATCTGAGAAGATGGATTGTGGTCCAAAGGTTTAATTGTAATTGCACTGAATGTGTGCATTATGCATGAATATATGAGAGTTACATTAATGAGATATAAAAGACATTCCTGGGCTGGGCTGGACAAGACAAATTGAATGTAAAATTTGTATTAAACTGAATGCCATTAAACATTTTTACAGTTTAGATATACAAAGTTATACCTCCTGAAAAAAATATTCATACAATTTAATTGGAAACATAGTGATTCTAGTCTCTAAAAACATGACGTCTGTAGTCTTTGTCAGATTGGTTTTCTGTTAGCTACATTCAAACTCAAAAAAATGTGTAGAGAAGACAAATAAAGCAAGCTGTTAAGAAGTCCCTTGAAAAAGGCATAAGAAGGTATGCTGTCTCATGTGTTGATGCTGATGCACGAAAAGACTGTCTGGAAAAAGCCAAGACAGTGCCAAGAATGCTGGCATGAGTAGATGAATGACCAGTGCCTTTGGGGCACTGATGTTTCATGATGTAAGCAAAAATAGACAAGAACATCACATGCACTCACATGTAGCAGGAATGACAAAAAAATTCTAATACTCTCTTAATGTCAAGGATCTAAGACAGAAGACTTTTTGAAATATGTTAATAGATCACAAGATGAGTAGAAAAAAGGAAAAATGGCTTTTATCTTCCTTTCTACTCTTGGAAAAAATTAATTAACTAATGAAAAGAACTCACATTTTAGACCACATCAGAAATCACTGCAGTTTTCTGCCACCAATGTTAGACAGGGGTTGAAACACAAACCCTGATCAAGACCTTTCTACTTGGATGCAACAGCTTATAAAAGGGCATCACTTAGTGCTGTGTATTCCTGGTGACCAGTGGTGGCAGGAAGGAAAAACCCAACCACACCAGCTTCTGCTTTGTGTAAAACTCCAGGCTTCTAACTTTGTACTTAGGACAGAATGCCAGCGGCCAAATTTCCAGTAAATGGGACCAACCCACTCCACTGGCCAGCCAAAATACCTGCTCAGCTGTAAGTAGAGAAGCCAAGGAAGTTGGCTGATTCCCCAGGAAACTCAGCCAGATTCTGAGTCCATCAGGCAGTCACACCTTCCGCCAGGCAGCCAACTTGACAGACTTCTGCCAAGAGCTTTCAAAGTACCAGTGTGTCTCCAGAGGTAAAATAATAAAAAAAATAATTACAGAGTTGCCAGTGAAGAAGTGTTATTTTCTGGAAAATGTGTTTTGATGGAAAAAGTTGTAACCAAGTTAAGAAGTGATTCTGTTTGTGGTGTTTAAATAGTCTCCACTGCCTGAGGTCTGGAATCGTTACAAAATATTGCTGATGCCAAGAGGGAGGTACACACTGGAAATACGGTGTGTGATGATGAAGGACTGAGTGGTGAGGTAGACAGCAGAAGGCCTCAAAAGGCTGGCCAAGACCATGCTCAGAATCCTTACCCTGCCCCTGCTAACAGCACTCCACTGAATAAGGAACTACTGTTCTTCATATTCCCATTACAGGTTATTGCACCCACGGGACCAGACCATTTGAAAAACTTTGCCTCTAAATTTGCATTCTTGCAATTAAGAACAGCGTTTGCTAATATTTACAAATTCATACGGGGTATGTTTAGTATGCCAAGAATCACGTATGTCTGAGGTATAGCTGACTCCAGCCACTGTCCAGAAGTTGGATGTTCTATTTCTGTTAAACAGTCCCTTTATTATTACTTACATTTGGCTTGTGCACTTGTGTGTCCTACATTGACCCTCATTTGAGGTGAATATTGAATAGAAATCTTCTCATTTGCTTCACTCCGTCTCTTCCTAAATGTTGCTTTTATGTTGCTTCCATAACGTGTGTTATGAATAAATAGCTGTCACTAGAACCTTATGGGACTTGATAGTAAGAAATAAAAGAGGCCATTGAACTGTGATGGACCACTTATAGGTCCTTGAGTACCTTGATGTACTCTCGGCTGGCAGAAGCCAGCAGGAATATAGAGCAGAGATGGGGCACGTTCTTTGCAACACAAATCACACAACCATGACAAGCTGGACAGTGAAGGGCTCTGTGTTACCAAGAAACAGCAACTTTACCTTTAAAGAAAATCTTTGCTAGTACTAAATATTATTCCTGCCCTCATCAGAATTCACATATCCTGCCACATATCCAAAGACCAGACAGTTTCAGCTCTCAGAGGGACTGCAGTTGGTATTGGAACCTTTGATTTAGCCAAGGCAAACCTTGACAGTACCCCCATTCTCATATTTATATCATAGGCATACTTTGCATTCCTCTAGCACCTTTTATCAGAGAATTGATCTCCTTTACAGACAGCAATGAATTAATGCTTGCAATGCCAATGTAAATTGGGATTTGTTTTCCTTGTTCTGTAGATAGGAAAGAATGAAGCTCAAAAATGATGCAACTTATTTAAAGAAGGCTTGGCAGAGCCAGGCACAGAATCCAGATATCCTGATACCTGAGGCAGTGCCTTCACCTCACCATTACTGACCTTTCACCTGCTCGCTGTGCAATAGACATTCAAATTGGACACAAATACAGCAAAAAGCTTCACCTACTTTTTAAAATGGATGCCTAAACTCATGAGTTCACAGCTAGACACCAAGTGTGATAAATGTCCATGACATCTGCGGGCATGAGATTTCACTAGTTCCAAAAAATTAGTAACTAGATAAGGATTAAGAACCCTAGTATCCATGCATTAAAAAAAAAAAATCCCTTTTTAAAAAAGGCACTTCTAAGTGGCTAAGTTGAGTGTGAAAGTATCACAGAAAATAAAAAGATACTGTGAAAAGAAGAAGAAACTGCTTTTTCTTCACTGGTGTCTATATGTTTATTTGACATATGATTATAAGGAAGGCTGGTTTTATTATTAAACATTTGGCAAAGTTTCCAGAAAATACATGCATGTATTAGACCTGATGATATATGGCTTTGAACATAGTAGCCCAAGTTTTTTTGTAGTTGTAGGCTGAATATCAACAGAGCTGAATATCAACTCACCTTTTTTTTTACTCTATCCAATGACACTATCTCATTTACAATTTACACCACTTGATATTCACATATCATGTCCATGCCAGCCAGACACATCATTTCTGTTTGAAATGAGGGAGGAAACCATAACTGATCTTGTGTGGTACTCAAATTCTACATGCACCCAAGACTTTGCTGGTTACAGTGATCTCGATATATTCCTTCATGCAAGGAACACATGCAAACCAGTATTTCAGTGGAAATAAATGAAAGTGGGTATAATCTTGAACGCATCCCCCTGCGTGCCCCTCCAGTAGTTCTGTGGTCCTGAGCATTGTCTTTTCTTTCAGAACACATTTGAGAGTGTTAATGTTGGAGTCTGGGTAGTCTTGTTCCTCTTTGCACACAGGGAAACGTTATCCTTGTGAATCCACTGACTTGAACAGAACTTCAGATCCAGCCTGTAATGTGAAGCTCCTTTGGCCAGGAAGCTGTTGTTTTTCAGCTCCTGTTGTTTCTTAAAATCACACTTAGAGAAGAGTTCTCGAAAAATCCTTTTGGATTTATACAGAGCCACAACTGTGTCCGGTAAAAAAAAAAAAAAAAAAAAAAAAGCCTGAAAGGATTTAAAACTTCCTAGCTTGAAACCAAGATAACCAAGATACTGTGAATAAAAGACCATCTTACAATGCAGAGAGCTTTCTTTTGCTCTTGCAGACATCACTGCAGAGGTTATCATGGGAAAACTCATGACAATACTAGCAAAACTATCTGATTGTTGCTATTTAGCTGCTTGCTTTTCTTTTTTTTTCCAATTAACTGTTTTTCCTTCCTATTTGCCATAGCTAATAATCTGTTCTGCCATAACTTCAAACCATGTGGACACTACCTACAGAATGAGTCCACCCCTGTCAGCTTTACCTCTTTGCTGAGATCTGAGGGAGGAAAAAAAGCCCTACCAGTGTTAAAATACACCATGAAGGCAAGTCACTCCTGCTTGAAGGTCTTATTCTGTAATATCTGCTTTTTATATTAATAATTTCTTTACTTTCTTATCTGAATGGGCTTTTTGACATTAATGTTACACTGTATTTCTTGTAAAAATCCATCTGTTTTTCTGATGTTATCCCTGATGGGAAAATTGTCAGTAGATAGCGCAGTTGATTACAATTCCTAATGTAACTCTGTGAGATGTGAGATTCAGGTGTTAGGCTTGGTGGGTGCACTGCCGTGCCACACATGTGTACCTGCACACAGTCCAGCCTGAGAGCTGTCCAGGCAACCAGGCCAAATTCACAAATTCAAAGCTTCTAGGACCAAGAAAGCAAGTTGTCTACAGTTAGATGTCTGACTTCCACCCATGAATACTTGATCTGTATCTGTACTAGTGTTTATTAGTTGTACTGGGTAAGAATGAAATATGGAGTGTATGGCCACTGATTCCTTGTCCTCTTTTCTTTGGAAATCACTCTGTTCCTAACATTTTCTGTTATCATGACTCTTCCTGCCTTGTTCTTCATGTTTTCATTAATAAGAACAGTATTGCACCATATATTTTTACAGCAAGTGACCACCACTGTCACTCTATTCTTTAGTCTGTTTCCATGTCAGATTTCTGCTTTAGCCTACCCTGGACCCCTCAGTTAATTCTGCAGATTTTTTAACTATAATCATTGCTCAGGCCACAGACATTCCCCACTGCTCTCAGTTTTGTCCTTGGTTCTTTTCCACAGCTATTCCACACTTGTTTCCCCGTTCCCTCCTCTCTAAATCATGGAAGCGGCCATTTAACCTTTGTCACAACCAGTCCCAAAACACCCCCAGGGACAAGGGAGGGTGAAGGTCTCCCAGCACAGCTCTCCCAAAGGGGGCAATAACCAGCAGCTATGATACGGTTTGTCCATGGAGCCAGACTCAGGCTGGCTACTGCATTATGCTGCATGAAGAATTCCTAACTGGGATTTAGATCATGTGTCTCAAAGGCTGTCCTGCAGTCTTTTAATTTCCTGATCTGCCACTGATCCTTGTTTTCCTCCTATTTACACTGCCATAAACTCTCAAGCAAACCTAAACCAAGACAAAGCCTGGAGTAAAAGCAAGTCCAATTCAGTGTCTTTAGTTTACTCAAAGCCAAGGGATACCTCAATTACCCTTTGCCATGGGGAGCTTTCTGAAGGGCAATTCTCCCTCTCTACAGACAGCACCTGTGTGTGTAGCAGACCTCAGGCAGCTAAAATAGTCCATCTTTGGGACAGTGGGGTCAGGAAGGCAGGTCAGCACCAAGTTGTTTAACAGGCAAAGAGGCACCTCTTTTTGCCTTGCAGAGCACCACACACGCTAATGACACAGTTCCTGGGCAAAAATAAGAAACGTATAAGGGAAAAATAAGAACGTATTTTTCTTCTGATGCTTCACTTCATGGAGTACTTTATGATTTTCCATCTTTCCTTATCTCTGTTCTTTCCTTCAGGTATCACTGTTTATCTTTCAGGAAAATGTTTCCTAAACAGTCACTATCTGGCTCATTCTTGTGAATGAGTACAATCAGGTGCTTTTGATTTTAAATCGTGAGGTATCTCCTCTAAAAGTATGTTTGAAGTTCATAGTCATAACATGGAAATAGTTCCAGACACTGACAAAGACGATATATATGCCTGATTTCAACCCTGTTACAGGTGCAGCTCTAGTCCTTCTGCCCTATCAGTCTGAAATGGGCTTAAAAGCCTAGAGAAGTATAAATGGATTTTTGAAGATGAACTTCAGGACAGGATACTCAATGCAGCTGGGCTATGAGGGTGTGTAATTAGTTAATGCTACTCCAGCCTCACCATTCTTAATGTCCAAAGGGGCAAGCAGTAATTAGTTAACTGTGCTAGTTAATCAGGATCCTGGGTTATGCACATGGCAAAGGTATTTTGTTACCACACAGAGAGGGCTTGAGGCTTGATGTTTGAGTTCTTTTTGTGGAAGGCTGTTGAAGCACTAATTCAGTGTGCTGGCTAAAGGTCCCTAGCTGTGCAGCGAGTGGTGGAGACAAAATATATTGTTTCTATCTTGAAAGATAAGGTTGCAGGGCTTTTCATGGACTTAAGCAGTATAGACAATACTGGTCAGGACCCTGCCATTTCTAACATGCAGTCAGAAGCTACAACTGTAAACAATCTTTACACAAATCTGGAACTGTGCAGAATACCTCCAGATTTTCCACTCCCTATTTTTTTCATTTATTGGCACTTCATAAAGATTGGATTTCTTCTAGCCAAAGTATACAGTAAACCTCAGCAAAGACATTCTCAGATAGATACCTATAAATATCTTTGTGTCCTCAGAATGACTATGTTTGGGCTTTTGGTTCTGCAACACATATTTTAATTTCACTTATCCTAGGGCACGTGTACAGTAAATAGTGGAGCAGTGCAGAGATTCCTCATTTAGCATCTCCAGATGGCTCTGTGTGGAGAATAAATGTTCAAGACACTTGCTGAGGTCCATAAGCAATATATGTGAATACCATATAGACTAGTAAACCCTGCTACTCCACAAGCTAATTGCAACCACTTGGAATTTAGTCTCCTGGTCTAGAGTGCATCCAAGATTCCTTGTGAACAATTATATGTTTGTAAATAACATCCCTGGGACCTGGGCCCTGACCTGGATGAAGCAAGATGCCTCGAATGAGCTGTCCCACACTGCTGAGCACTGTGCAGAGCGAGGCAGCCACCGCCAGCATCCCTCTGGTCCCCACACTGCAGATGCAGGAGCAAGGCAGGACTGACCTTGGCAGGCCGGGGGATGAAGATGGGAATGTAGAGGAGATGGAGCCTGACTGTAGAAGTGGAGAAACCATGGACCTGTCAGAGATGTGCGGTGACATGAAGAGATTGCTGGGGGCTCAGACTGAGTTCTGGGGAAAACACAGTCCAAGCAGGAATAATTCCCCCTCCATCTGTGTGTGGATCCAGATGTTCAGCAGCAGCAAGTGCCTGTCTTGGCTGAAAGCCCTCCAGCAACAGCCCCAAGCAACAACAGCTCCCACAGCTCCCTGCCCTGTGACACAGACACCAACCCAGGGTAACAGCACTAAAAACAGTGGTCTTAAATGCAAACACCCGAAGCAAAATTTAATCCCTTCTGTTCAATTCTCAGCATATGTTTTTTATTTGTCTGCAGCCCTTCTGCACTCGGATGGGTATGTCCTGGGTACATGCTGCTTACCTACAAGGAATCCTAAGCATTTAGTGGCATGCCAGGATTTGGGCAGATAGTGCTGTGCTGGAGCTGCCCTTGGCTCTGGGCTCTGATGTGATATCCTGTCTCAGCAGTTGCCAGTACTCTGGTCTTCCCATCCTCTTGAGCCATCTGAATTTGCAATATTCGTTTGAGGGTGAGCTGAGGCCACATCAATTTGTGTCGATTTGAAAAGACCTGGGTGAATCATATGCACTATGAGATTCCCCTAGTTTAATCCACTAAATAGTAGTGGGTTTTATGTGACAGCATAATTATGGCCTGAGAAAACTCAATTTAACTTGGGAAGTGAATTTATGTCAGTGTGATTCAGCTGATGTGGACACTGCCATTGCAGCTTTGACAGACGAGCATCAGCAAAAATCACTGCTATAGTTCAAGGCTACAACTCCAATTATTCCCTTTGCTCTCGATTGACTTGCCCAATAAGAAGGGGATTTACTTAATCCCCCTCCTTCCCCATGAAGAGGAACATAATCACCATTCAGACACTTAATGTATAATTTTTTCTCTCTGGTTAACTTTGTGTGCCTTGAATAATTCAACACTGTAAACTGAAGAGACACTTTTCTACTATTAAAAAAGTTGCATGGGCAGTATATATTGTACTTTTCTAGTGTATGGAGGGCTCCCTTTCTTCTTTATGTAAGTTCCCTAACAGAAGCATATTTGTGCCATGAAGTGCATGAACATCCCATACAGTGAGGCTCACGGGACAAACTGCACAAACACTGTAACTTTGATCTGCACAAAACTGCCAGGAGTTTCTTTGGGCTTTCTTGTCAGACAGTCCAGGCAGGGCTGTACTACTGTAGTATCTGGGCTACTGGGCACCTGGACACAATCTCTGAATGGAAGGAGAGGGTACATCTGAAAAGACATGGAAGTATGGAACTCCTGAAATGTGGGCATCTGAGTTAGGTGCATACACTATTAAGAAATCTCCAGAGAGTAACTGGAATAATAATATTACTTCCCTGCATCAGCTGCATAATTGCCAGCCTCTTATTCCCTCTGGACGCCCACATGAGGAAATGGCACTTATTTTTTCATTACCTAATTACATTACGATAATGAGAAAAATATATACCATGTAGACAAGCACTTAGGCAAATCTTTATCTACACTTAAATTAGCCACTAATATTCTGAAATAGGAGCATCTACATAACCTTTTACATTGTTCAAAATCTCTTCAAGTTACATTAAAGCAGCTTTCCCTTGCAGAGAAACCATGAGTTCCCTGTTACAGTGTAGAGGAGTTGCTTTGCACAGTCATTTATTGTCACTGGTTTGATATTTATCCTTTTTCCAGAGCCTGAAAAAGGCAGGTTTTTTTCCTGATTTAGATTTTAAGCTCTTTGGGGCATAAATCATGTTTGTGTGTATTTGTACAGCAGACTTGGGTCTTGATGACTGTGGTTTGTAAACATTACCACAATATAAATAGTACATTAATCATTAATTATATTGTTGGTACATTACTATGTCTTAAGTGGTGTCACTGTCTATGACTCTGTCTCGTCACAGAGATGAGATCAAGACATTTCCATAATCAAAACGTTTGTCTGAAGTCATGGTTGCCCCAGATCCTCCTGGAACAGATCCAGAAACAGAGATTGACATTGTATTGTAACCTTCTTGCCTAAGGTAGCATCCATACCAAAGATTGACATATTTTGTGAAACTTCAGAAGATTAAAAATTATTAACTAAGGTAAGTGCATTAAGTATAGGCATCTATACACAATTGGATGCACACGGGAGTCTCAGACTGCTTTGCAAACATTATTTCAGTACCTATAATGTACAAAAATATTATAATCTCAATTTAACTCCAGGATAAACTAGTCTGTTCAGTCAGCATGTTCACAAAATGTAAGAAAATAAGTAAACTTGTGTGATGTGTATAAGAAGTGGCTAAGTGCTGAACTCCACAAATTAGGTGCAGATACATTCCAATTTCTTGTATTAGCCAATGCCTTAAACACTGAGTTCACTGTTACTTGAACTGAACTGATTTGATTGCCAAGGTCATGCTGGAAATCTGTGACAAAACAAAAAATAGAAACCAGATCTTCTAACTCGCACTAAATTAGTTTCTTAATTACAGCAACTGACAGTGCGATCCATAACAGCATTTAACCACATGAAGAGCAATTTAAGACAATTTCCCAACTACTCGAGGCAAATAACTCAAATCTCATCTAAACCGCCTAGGGACACATAGCTTGGACTGAGTTTCACTTTTGTATCCGTAGAACAGATCAGCAACACAAAGCATCTACCCAACCATGGCATCGGAGACACAGGTCCTGCCCTCCTTCCTGAGTCCTCAGACACTGTGATGACATTCTGTGTCTCCCTTGTCCTGTTGATCCTTGTCACACGGGTTGTGTAGTCCTGACCCCTTGTCTTCCAAAGAAGAGTAGGAGATGTCCACCAGGAATGGCCAATACCTGGCGCCTGGCTGTGCTGCAGAGAGGGAGCCCTGGGGTCAGTGCCCCTGGGGCTGAGGAGGGCCACTGGAATGGGCTGTTCTTCCACCTCATTTGCCTGTGTTGACTGAGATGTCGATGCTCACGAGGTGGTTTCGGTTTCTGCCTCACCAAAGCACCTAACTCCATTATTGAGTTAAACTGTAAATGGAGGCAAGAGGGAGAACTTCAAACACAAACCTTTCTTCAGCGTGTCCTGTTGCCTGGCTCAGTGCCCTGAATATTGAGATGCCTGTTGTCAACATCAACTTTAAACATCTACCCCTGCCTGCTTGTTGTGTGGGGCACCTCACCCAACACTAGGGACCTCTCTGGAGGTGAGCACACACAATTTAGGAACTGAATATCACAGCTCTCTGAACCTTTTTAGAGAGAGTCTTCTGAGACAGCTCAGAAACCAGACACCCTATTTCAGATGCCCTCAGTCCTGCTTTGATATCGGCCATCTAGGAAGGACTTTAAAACCCAGGAAATATACAGCACCTAACCAGCAGAGGAAGCAGAAGTCACTATGGAAGAAGCAGCTGGACTAGCAATCATGGATTTAGAAAACCCTAATTCATGTTATTTTTACTTGCACGTTAAAGCTATATGCAAATAGCTGTATGCGAAAGCTATATGCCTTATTTCCTCCTCTGCAAAAGGAAGAAGGGTGTTGATGTATCCTAGAGGAGTGCTGTGAGCTTAAACTGAAGTGTGGAGATAGGATGGGAACAAAGGTCTAATACAGATGTGATAGTCAAGTTACAAATTGTTAAGTCAAGTTACAAGAACTACTCACATGCATAGAAAGAAATGATTGTCAAAAACCTCCACCTTGGGTGAGGCTTTTTCCTTTGTCCAGGCATTGTCACATTGCAGCTGTTTATCTGCTGCTGGGAACACATTTAGAAAATCAGAAGTAAATTCTTTGAGCTTTATTGGGAATAAGAATCCTCACTCTTGAGTTGTGCCTGCCTGAGCTTTTCCTTTCTGACCATCCTGATTATCTGCTAGAATTTGAGTCCCAGTAATCTTACATGTCTTCACATGTAAACTACAGATCTGACCCACAACACCCTCAGGTTGCCTCTACATCAGGTGTCTGTAGAGCAGAAAGGTCCGGGCTTTGTCAGGAGCAGCCACTTCAAAAGTGACTGTCAAAAGCTCAGCGGAACATTAGGATCTGTATGAGTGCTTGTTTTCTTTCGCACCCTTTTCAGGTGCAGTTTCCAAGTTCGCTATTATAAATAACCCCCATCATTCAGTAGATGTGTTTATGTCCTCAGAATAGGTCAGGTGCAGCTGTGTGTCTGCAAGGGCTATACCTAAAATGTTAGATGTCAGACAACTCGTGAAAGAAGCAAAGTAAGTGGAGGGAGGGGAAGAGTAGAACAGCTGTGATGCTTTTCAGCTGGACAGTTAAGAGAAAGAGAATATCCAAGTACTTTTCTGCCACTTTACAAGCTTGTATTTGGTAGCTTATGTTATAGAAACAAGCTTCTGGGAGAGGTGTGGTAGGAGAGACATCAGTATTGTAAACAGAAAGAAGGGGAGGTGTTTCATGATGGGAAAGAAAACAGAAAGGTGACAGAGAGACTTTGTTCATGGCAGAGAGGCCATTGGCTTGCCCTTACTGTTCATTTAGAGGAAGTCACTGCACTTTTCTTTAGTTGCAGTCATCCATTTTATAGGGGTGTCTTAAATTCACATGCTTATCATAGTCTACAAATGTACTGGAAGATAATTAACCAACTCTAATAAACTTCTGCACAGTCAAGTAGTCTCTTTCAAAATCCAGCTGGGTAAAGGTCACCATTTCTGAAAAATTAACTGTTTGATCTAATAAGGCCCTGCATCACCCCTGATTTTGAAGTTGAACTTAAGTGACCCTCAGATACTATTTATCTATCATTTATATAAGATCAATTTTATCCTGTTGTTTCTAGTACCCTACTTCAATTAAGCTTTTTTGTAGCATCATTTTCTAGTATTCACTTTATTCCTCCAGATAAATCTTTAAAATATTCTCTCTTTCTGCCACCATAAAATTGGAACATTAAATATTCAAGTTCTGGAAAAAATAGGTGGTCATTCTTGTTATTATTGGAAATCATAGTGACATTACAGTAGTAGTAGAGCAGCAGCAGTGTGCTGAGTGCCCAAGACAAAATTCCTACTTCTGGGGGAGGCTGGAATACACTAAAAATCAGTGTGCTATGCTGTGCAATCTTATTTCACACGGTCTCATTCTCCAGCCACTACAGAGAGATTGTATCAAATGGGAAAAGGCCATGATTTTAGGGTTTGAAGGAAAGAGAGGATTTAAGCATAGCTGGAATGAAGGGGATGAAGCATGTGACTAAGGACAGAAATGGGAAGAAATTGGAATATCAGAATAGCACAGGCAGAAAAGAAGTGCATGGAGAGAGAGAGAAGACTAGGATTATGTGTACGGAAATAACATTTTAAAGCTGTTCACACGTGTATTCTTCATCTGAGCTACTGGTGGACAGTACAGACCTCTTTCATGCATACCTGGATGGAAATCCTGATTAGTTCTGCCTGTCCCTGACAGAAGCCCTGAAACCCAGACACACAGAGAAGATCTGGGGGCCCCACAGTCTTATTTGAACGAGGGAAGCACTTGCACGGGCTGTTTTTGCAGGGTGCAGCTCCAGATTTTCAAGTCATACAGTAGTTATCCCATCTAGTGCATGTCACTGTTTCTTTAAGAGAATCATATCAGCAACCCCAAATATTTCAGCCCCCATTTCTATAAATAATGGAAGAATCGCTTGGAGATCATATAGCCTCCTTTATATTTAACTAGTTGCCATAGCGTCTCTTCTGCAAAACTGTGATAGCTGTGGCTTCCTAAAGGATGTATAACCCTTGTCAATCGCGTTTCTCTCTTCCCTTAGAACAAAGGAGTAAGGATAGAAAATTAAGCTTCAAATATTTTTCTTGAAGCATAGCTAAGATTATCTGATGAAGTCCCATGCCTTTCTAGAAAGAATCAAGTCAGAAAAATAGAAGTTTCTGAACACTAGAAAGGAAGAATTAAAGTACATGTTCAGGCAACCTTTACCCCGCCTGGCTTGTGAACCCGGCTCCGGGAATCGCTCCCATACCGAAGGGTGGCTTTGAACTCTGCAGGGGGGTGGCTACACCTGCCCTGCAGCCAAATTCCTGACGCACCTCACCCCCAGAACATAAGATCTCTCACACTTGATAAACTTTTTGCTCCTCTTTTGTCGAGTCTCTGCCTTCATCTATTTGACACATCCAACCCTACACTCACCTGCCATTAAGCCTATGCACAGAGAGCTCCTGGCATCCTTATTTATGGGACCGATTCAATGCAGTGCTTAAATGAGGTGTGTAAGACCTCTTGAAGCTATAGGAAGCCCTCTTTTGATCAAATGAGGGGCCTGGAAAGGAATTTTTTCCTCCATTCACAGGTGAGAATGGTCCATCCAGATCAGCTTTTAACATGAATCACAGCTCTGTTGAACTGCTGTGACTAATCCTTCTGGCTAATCACGCCTTACACAGGCAAGGCAGCTGGATGATTTGCATATCATTCCAGTGCTATTGACAAGGAAGGGCGAGTGTCAAGGTTTCACAGATACGTCCTTTAATCCTTTATTTCCCATATTTTCAGATGTAGATGCTAGACCTGAAACTGACTTGAAGGGCATGAAATACCAGGGGACAGTTTTAACTCTGCATTAATGATGCTTTTTCTCAGTGACTACAAGATCTGTCAATGAATTTAGGAACATCCCCAACGTGGGAGCCGTCTCCCACTCGAGAAGTACTAAAATGAGGCAGAAAGCTGAGATGGGAGATGTTAAATCATCAAAGGTTCGTCCTTGTGATTGCAAGGATTAAAAAGAGGAACTCAGAACACCCTTTGAACTAGATGTACACATGAATTCGAATTAACAAGGTTTGAGGCTAAGAGATACTCTTTTTCTGCTATTATCTTTTTAATGAAAATACCTAACCCCCAATACATCTATGGCAAACCATTTCTCAGCACTATTGCCTGGAAATGAGTGTTCAGACATTTGTCTCATGAAAGTATGCATCAGTTTTATATAAACATGATTTTTTAAATGTGTTTCATGATTTAAAAGAGGATGGCATACTAAAGAGGATTAAATGTACCTCATTTGTGACAGTCCACTATTTTAGAGTTTACCCTGCTTTAGCAGAAATTGCTTTTAAATCACAGGAATGGTAGTTTTGGTTTCCTCTGTAGTGTATCAGTGAGTACTTTGGAAGTTCTGTGAGCTACAGAGGTAAGTGTAGTCAACTGCTCAGAAAAATAAAAATAGCCTCACATTCTGCTGTGTATCCATCACCTGGCTGCTTCTGTAGGCCTCTTGCTTATGAGTCACTGTGAGCAGGACAGTTTGCTCAGCTGAATGATCTACCAGAGATCAGGCTGTTGTGAGCAATGTGTGTTATAAATGAAGTTATAGGCAACGTGATGCAACCAGATATTTGCATACCACTGGGGTATAAATGTGAGATATAAATACATAAAAGCAAACAGACACAGTACTTTCCCTGTGGTCACATTGGTTATTTACTACAGCAGGTGTCAGCCTCTTGAACAATTAGGATACCAAATAAGTTTAGAAACGGCTTGTATTTATTTATTTATGTCTGTCAGGGATGCGGGCAGTACTGAGAAGTACCTACCATTAAAGGGCACTAACCAGCATTGTCATTTCCAAGCTAAGTCTGCTGTGTAACACTAATACCCCTCCTGAGCTGTGCTCCTGGCATTTCAGTTTTTCATCAGGACTTAACATTTAAATCTACATTTGTCTTCTAGCTTTTGTGGGCATGTAACAAACAGGGGGAGCAAAACTGAGACCATCATGTGGAAATTGCTAAGGAAGTAATATAAATATGTTCTCAGTAAATATGTAAGTTTGAGGTGATGCCTTAGGACTTGGCTTTTGTATTTTCAGACCCTGTACTGGTTTTGTGTGTAACTCTAAAACTTCACATAGCCTGTTAGCTACTGTTAGACATTATAAACCCTCTCTGGGCCTGGACTCAAGGACACCTTGTTGTCCCAGGCCCTGAAATATGTAAACTAAGCCTCTGGGGAGGGGAGAAAAACTTGGGGTAATTACATCATTGCCTGAAATTGTAACTGGAGAATTAACCCTGATGTGCAAATGGACCAAGCTTACAAAAGTGTGAAAAACCCGTGACCCAGCATCCATCTCAGGCCTAGCCCCTTGGAGGCTTTTTGACTCCCAAGGTGTTCCTGTTGAAGGCCCTGAATAAATACCTGCTTTTATTCTCTTAATCATGTCTAGCCTCTGTTTTCAGGTAGCCACTTCAAGGCATCAGAGGTTGGAGAAAAAGACCAGGAGCTAGGCCCCCAGGGCTTTGTTCTCTGGTCTGTTAATAATTCCAAGCGTCCTAGGATGAACCCCTTGCCAAGCTCCGTGGGTGAACTCCTGAAAGCACTGCCCTACATTTACATTCTCCTGTCTTCTGCCACCAAGGGTCCATCTCAGTCGGAGGCATGGAATGGATTAGTCCTGGCACAGTACTATGAGATCCACTGAAGGAAAGGACTAAATAAATGAAGCATATGGTTAGAAAAGAAATACACGCGTGTCCACATGACTTCACTTCTTTGCCCACTCCCTCTCCAGTACAATAAAGAAGCAACACCCACAACAGACCCCTTCAGACACTGAAACCATTCAAGGCAACTCTGAACACACTACAGAGTTATCAGAACTCAAAATTTCTTTCCTATTTGCCAGGTTTCAAAGGAGAATTACATTTTAAAGCACTGCATAGAGTTGGTCAGCAAATGAAGTGCTTCAAGTGATTAAGTTCTAATTCCATGTTAACTATCTAAAATATATCTTAATATCATAAACGCTGATTCAGGACTTCATTTTAAGGACCCTTCTGCTAGTATCAAAACAGAAAGTACAGCTGTTTTCCAACTTTTTCCATGGTAAGTGGAGGACATTAAGAGCCTGCTTGGCTACTGTAAGCTTTTCATCTGAGATTCTGGGGTGTATCTGGATGCCAGGCAATACAAAACTTTTTTCAAAGATGGATTGGTCCAGATTTTGTTCAGTCAAATTGGAAAAAAAAAAAAAAAAGAAAGGAAGAAGGTGAAAAAGTTTGTCTGTTTGGCTGTTTTGGATTATAGTACCTGTGTTCCTCTTTGCCCCCCAGCTAAGCTAAGGAACTATTGTCCTGCAGAAATAATTCACCACCAGGTTGGATCTGCACTGGGAAAAATTGAAACTTCTCTTTTCTGAATACATTTTTATAATGTATCATTACATTATAGAAAGAGTTTCACAGGTTTAAGTAGGAGATAAATTGATTGTGCTAAGATGAAATTTTTCAGCTGGATTTTACAGAAGTTGAACAAGGGACTTGTTACAATCTCTTCTGTAATAACTATCTACTAATTTACAAGCATGGATTCCTCAAAACATTTTATCTAACACTTTACAGCACCAAACATTTAAATCCAAAGAAAGATTCAATCTTTTGTGAATGAAGTGGACAAAGAGAGCTTCAAGCATCAAAAGGTCCACAGTAACAACTTTCCAACCCATTAAGCTGGAGCACAAAGACATCTTGAAGAGTCAAAAGGGAATAAATGTGGGCTTCCTAACATCTCATGGTGGTTTCTCTTCACAAACTGTGGCTGACATCTGTCCCTCTTCCTTCAGGTTTCCTCCTGTGCTATTTTGTTAGACCATGCACTGGTTTCCAAGTTATGGTCTACCTCCCATAGCACTGTGATCAGCACATGGATTGTGAGCTGTAACTTCAACGATGTATAAATGAATCGTATCTATTTTGTGTGTGCAATGCAGGCACACCTAAACCGAGAAAGACTGTCAGTGCACTTTCCACTAATAGCACGTTTGATCACAGATCACAGAGCCTACATGACAGCGTGGATTTGGACTCCATTCATTACCAGTAAGCTGAAGTTGAAAGCAGTCCACTGAGAGCAATAAAATTTGCAGGCTTGCTTTGGGTTCTGTAGTCAGTGGCTTTATCTCTGTGGCTTCACCTGCAACCAAATTTTAATTTATCTCACAAAGCACAGTGATTTGTGAGATAAATTTAAAACTGCAGTGTAAATTCCATGTTGCAGTCTCAGAAAACTTTACAGAGTAGCTTTCACTTTTAGATCTCTCTCAGATCCTTCTTCACTGCCAAAACAGAGAAAACAGGTCAATTATCTTCTTTGACTAGAAGCAAGACAGAGCCTGTGATTATATGAGGCATGTTCTGGTAGATGGTAAGAGTTAAAAAAAAGCAGGTCTTCATTTCCTACCACGGCTAACTTGATTCCTGAAGTGATGGTGGTGTGTGGGGAAGGGGACTGCTAAGAACTCCACAGTGGCAGAGGCAGTGTTAGGAATGCAGGAATCTGGGACCACAGGGCAAACTTTGGGTTTTTTACTACAAATGGGCAGTTTCCAGATGTGAATGCCATCCATATCTGAATAAGATATATATTGCCTGTATTTCTGTTTCAAAATACTTAAAAAGCTTTTGTTCCTTTTGTTTCAAAATGCCTACAAACCCTCTTTCTGCCCCGCTCTGTCTGTGCTGGGCTGTGTCCCTATGCTCCTGTCCCCACAGCTCTGGGCTGTGGCACTGACCGAGATGGGGCTAGAATTGCCAGACCTCTTTCCGAGCTCCAGGATCTGGAGCCAGCAGAGAAGTGCCTGGCAGTGACAGCACAGCATTCAGCTGTGCAACACTCCTATCCTCCTAATGCATTTCACACTCAGCAGATGAATTGCTTTGGTCTTCTCATTTCTTTTTCTTCCAGCAAACAAAACTTCGGTCCCCCCCCCGCTTTCCTTGACAAAGAGTTTTGCCATATGCTCCAAATCAATTGCAACCTTTCTGATGCTTTGTTACCGCCCACATCTTGGGCTGCATTCAAAAAAAAAAAGAAAACAGCAGTTTAAGCGTTTCTGTTTCTGCTCCAACCAAACTAAAATGGAAACATTCTGCTCATTAATTCAAGGGTTAATCTGTCTTATCACTCCTTTCTTACTCTGAATTAACTAGAACTGAACCAATTCCTTGCTGTAACTGACATATCTGACACATTTTTGTCTTTCTGCATGGATAGTTGTCATGAATAGAAGAGAATTTGCTGATATTCATCCACCGATCAACATTATTTGTTGACTTAAGTTTCACTTCCCCAGTTATCTTAATTTGATTTAATGCTGCATTTCATGCAGTTCTGTCCCTTCCTGTGTGCTGTCACTACACACTATGTGCTGTATCCACACAGGCAGCCAGGCCAGTCAGCTGAAGAAGAATAAACAAAAGCTTTTTTATTGATAAAATTCATTTTGAGCAGGAGCATGAGGGACTGCATTGAGCAGTTCTCATGTGAGCAGTTCTCATGTGAGCATCCCCTTGTGAGCATCCCTGTGGCCCACAGAACAGGCAGAGGTGGGGCTGGCCTCTGCTTTCAGCAGCAGTGGGATCTTAGATCAAACTCAGCTTCTGCCTGACTCTGGCCGACAGCTTTCAGACTACGTTACTGTAGGGGTTACTTAGGGCACAAGGCATCCGTGTCCCATACTAACACCTAGTGGGGACACCTTTACAGCAGCAGAACAGTCACACATTCACGTATTACGAACCACCTATTAATTGCACTGACAAAGGCACTTTGTTTGGGAAATAATTGAGTCACCCCTTTGGATGTCTGCTGGCCCAGCACATACTGGTGAGGAATCATGCCCCTTTCCTTCCCCCAGATGATAAAAGTAAACCCACAGAAATCTGCAGGGCACTTCAGGATGTGATTTACTTAGAGAGATGGGGATAAGAGGGCAGATATTTAGAGCATGAAAACATCATTGTTTAGGTTTGACCCAAGATTTCTATTACCCCACTTTGTTCCCTCCCCCTCTTCCTCCAAGGGTACAGGCCACTGGAGAGGTCACTCTGTACCAGGGGATGGGAAGAAGCGATGTCAATGCAGCCCCTCATGCTCTGTGTCCAGCCCTGGCATACCATGAGTATTGGTTTGTATTCCCCAGACAAAATGTGTTTTACAGGTACCTGGCTGCTACTTTTGGGATGGGTTTCAATGAAACCTTCCAGTTATTTGATGTGTTTGGGTTTTTTCATTCTCTTTTTTTTCAGTGCAGTTGTTCTGGGAATGGAGAGTTGCATTTTCAAAATCTATATTAATGTTTTGTCTGATACTTGCTGCAGATTTATTTTGTTTCCATTAAACTACTTGAATCTGCTAGTGAGAATTTTCCTGGAAAGCAAAAGAGAAGGTATGCAAGACCAGAAGAAAGAATGGAAGATGAAATCACACCTCTGCTCATACGATGCAATTAAAATAGAATTAGAAAAAACAGGAGAAGAATTAAAAAGAAAAGGAAAATTAATCCTTTGGGTCATCTAGTTTATTTAAATCAGCTAATTAGTTTATACGCATTAGGTACGTCTGTATTATGAAGACTGTCAGTATAACTATCCTGGTATAATTATATTCATGGACAAAATCAATTTAAATGTTGAAAGGAAAGGCTAAAGCATATTTTTCCTCTACTACTGCAGGTTTGCATTTGCACTGCAAGAGCATATGCAGCCAAAGTAACCTAACTTAGTTCAATTTACATCATGTGATAGAAAGCTGTTACTGTCACCTTTTAAATCATAGTAGTTTGTTTAACAGCCTTAGTACTTGCCTTAGGTAAAACAGATTAAATACATTCCTTGTGTTAGTCCTTGAAGACAGCATAGGAATGTTATATGACTGCAAACAGAAGAAAACAGCTCTTCTGAGAGGAAGGAAAATGTAAGCCATTCGCTGGAAAATTTGAGAACAGATGAATACATCTTAAAAAACTCAGGAGGAGATGGGTATTTTCCTCACCTCTTCTCTTTGGCTCAACACCCATCTTAACCCAGTTATTCCCATGGAGCGAA
Source organism: Platysteira castanea (assembly GCA_013397175.1). Lineage (NCBI taxonomy): Eukaryota > Metazoa > Chordata > Aves > Passeriformes > Platysteira > Platysteira castanea. Next base: position 961,070 of record VYXC01011987.1, on the reverse strand, counting down.
AGCCTACAGAACAGACTCTGATTATCTTTCTCTCTCTATCTGGAGTGTCAGGAGTTAAGTTCTTGGAGTTGGTATAGTACCTTTGCTTCTGGAGACACAGGACCCATAGAAGTATTATCACTTCAAAGAGATCAGCAGCTCAAAAAAAGGATGAGCTGAAATGACATGAGGCTGTGGGGTGAATCTGCACTCATCTGAGCGAGCAAAGGCAGATGTTATTCAGGCTCATCTCAGATTATTCCATTTATAAGGCACAAAGCCCTGAGTAGCCAGGCTCTTCATTTCAGTTCAGTGTTTGTTTCCAATGGCTGTTTCCATAAATTTGCAATTTACAGCAGGTAAAGCAGGTATTCAACCCAATTGCACAGCTTGAGGTTTAACTCATTCCAACAGCTCAGTCTCCAGAAGGGCTTTGTTGCACAAATGTCTCTATGTTCGTAATGTCACTGCACCCTTAAGGCAATTTACACATTGTAATTACAAATGCACTGCACAAGTGTAAAGAGGGACCTACACCAGTACAGATCCACAATTTTCTAGATTAACATTTAGAAATTTTAGTCTACCCTAGACAGGTTATGAATACTTTAACCAGACATGCAATATATTGGTTTTTACCAGACAAATGCTTATGCCCTAAATAAAGCTGCCTGACACCAAGATAAACTTTATTGCTTCTCAAGCCAAAGTTAACTGTGCAGCACTTTCAGTTGGTATCTTTATATTTGTGATAAAGTGTGGGGAAAGGTTGCTCACCTTGACTATACAGATACAGTAAATGCTGCAAAGCTTCCTATTACCAAGAAGCCCTTGCTCACTGAACTGCCTTTTCCTCAATGCAATGTTTGTTATCCTGGTGAGATTTTTTTGCTTCAGTGTAGATATGGTTTTATCATCCTTCTCTTGAGTGCCAAATGTCGTGGCAATCGCAATTAACCCTTTGTTGGCTAAAGGCAGCTGCAGGGTGTGTCCCTGCAATTTCCAGTTTTTCATAAGCATCAAAGCTGGAGAAGGAAATGGGTCTCTGCCTGTAAGCAATAACAAACATGGAAGAGGAATGTTGTTTATTTGGTGCAGCTGGAAAGAATGAAGATGATCATCTTTCTTTATCCCTTTCAGGAATTCAGACTGCTGTTAGGTAACAAGAAAACTATGCTAATAATTTTCCACGTAAGTAAGCAAGCATTTCACCACTGATGCTGCAATGGGCTTCTCTACTGCTGCCAAGTTGCACAGGTAATGAATAAAGCTTGTACAGTGGTTCCAGATCCACAGAGAAACTTTTTGCCTAACTACACTGTAGCGATTAAAGAATCTGAAGATGCTTAGCAGAGGACTCTTCAATCATGACAATTTTTTTGTTTAACAGAAATAACATAATTCATATGTTTGAGCTTTAGGACAAGATCCATTACTAGGCTATATTCCTTCTCTTGCTTAGACTACATCCCTTTTTACACTACTAGATGTAAACCTTGAGTTTCCCCCCTTTAGGATGTGATTCCCAGCAGTAATGTTTTCAGGTTCTTTACTCCACTCTCTAGTTGCACTGGACTGGGGGACCTGGGGCTGGGAGTTGCTCCCAGTGCCAGGGCAGCTGGACATTGGAAGCAGCACTGTGCCTCGAGGATTCAGCCCCTGCCCACTCGCGGTGCCGAGGGTGTCTCTGGAGAGGCAGGGGCAGGTGGTCCCAGGGCTGCTCCGCCTGCTCCCCAAGCTGCCAGGACACGAGCCAGTTCTGGCACAGAGGTGACAGCCTCAGCGTGGTGCTCACCTCTGAGCTCAGATGCTCTGCTCTCAGCCAGGCCTGTGGGCTCAGGGGTAGGACCATGCTAACACAACTGCTTGGTTTCTGGTTTGGTCTGGCAGCCAGAAGAGGCCATGGGGATAGCAGATGTGTGGATGTCTGCAGTGGAATGAAGCTGTGCTTCAGTTTCGTGGCTAATACTAAAGGATTCATTTTCAGAGGGACCTGGGAAGACTGACAGAGGTAGCTGGGGACAGAGATTAGGTGGGGGCAGACAGTGATTTTACTCCTATCCACAATATAAACACCATGAGTACAGAAAAGCAGTGTGGTGTGGGGCAGTGTAGTCAGTAGACCAACCCATGAGCCACTCATGTGGGCAGCACTGTCAGGAGGCTGAGGCATGGAAGGGAGAGTCTAACAGTGAGTCAGGGGAGTGCCAGTGGAATCTCCAAAGGGATTTTAATGGAGGTCCTGAAGAAAAGGATCATTGTAGGCAGGAAAAAGTGCTGATCATGAAATGTTTTCTGTCATTCCGGAAGATAAAACAGCAATCAAATTTCAGGAACCCAAGATATCCTTTATTTACTGTGAAGGGCTAAGGATGTAAGAGAAGAACTGCAAGGGGAAAAGCTGATGGACTCTGTTATTCCATTTAACATGCAGAAAAAACCTCATTTGTGGATAACAACCTTGGTTTGGTACTTCTGTAGCCCCAAAAAATGCTGCTCCAAAAAACTCCATATGCCATCTGCTCCACAGCCCACCTTGGACCACAGATCTTTCTGCCATATTGCACAACAAACTTCTGTAGGGAAGACTGCAACACAAATTGTGCCAGAGGGATACATCAGGGTATCAAAGAGAGTTACTAGTGCCCTGCATAATTGCCCTATAAAGGATTTATTAGATAAACAATATGCAGAAGATGTAGGAGTGTGGCCCTACATTACAGGAGAAGACAAAATAACATAGATAGATAGATAGATAGATAGATAGATAGATAGATAGATAGATAGATAGATAGATAGATAGATAGATAGTTCTTGGCAGGTTGATCCAAGGGAAAGTTCTTTCCAAACTCCATGTTTGGTGATTAGTACATCTTAGTCAGATGCTGGGGGCTTTTGGCTTTTCCAGTGCCAATACCACTGGGAGTAATAGGGCGTGCCAGTAGAAGCGGAGACTTCCCACAGCCAAGTGATGGGAATGGGGAAAATTCTGAAATAGGAAAACAGAGCTGTTATGCACCTCTCTGACGTACAGGGAGAACTAAGGGCAGTGGCAGTATTTTCCGAAATTTCCTGCAGACTTTTGAAGCATTTGAAACAGGATCCACTTTATTGTCTGCCTATAGCTGTTTGGCAAAATGGGACACTGTTGCTAATGCTACTGTCACACAACTCTGTATCGTGGTACAGCCCTTAAAACAAGGCATGTTTTTCCCTCAGGACCTTTGTCTGACAGGCAGTCTTGCTATCACAAGAACAGCCCACATCTTTTCCTTATCTCTCCTGAGTCAGCACGGCCAGCCAGCAATTCAGCACTGGCCCCACCTTCAGCTGGGACTGGTGTTGTTTCAGGGGCACCATCTGCCCAGGCTGCCCTGCTTCAGCAATGAACCCGTCTGGCTGGGGTGCTCCTGCCCTGATCCCGTCCATCTCCAGATGCTGCTTCATACCAGCCCCTCCACGGCCGTTCATGGGGTTGTGCTGGGAACCGCAGCACGGAGGTGCAATTCTGTAAAGGAGCTCTCTGCGGGAAGGGAGGGATGCACCCATTTGCAACTCATTTCCATTCGGTGGCCTAGGTCACAGCTTGGCCCCACAAATATTTGTGTCAGCATGAGAGAGGGACCAGTCTGCGGAGGTGTGGGGGTGATGATCCCCAAACCGAGACAGGGCAGGGCCATTTCTGCCTGGTACAGGTAAATATGGTCCAGCACTCTGTTACCAGAGTGCTTATCCTGCTCTGTGATGGTCTCTCTGCTCCTGTTTCTTCCAGCTACAAGAGGAAGAGGTGGAAGGAAATTGTTAATGTTCATCTTGTTAGCAGGTGCAATTTACAAGAAAGAGGCAAGACACATCAAGAATCTCTCACATACTGTTAATTACTTATTTTTGAATGACTATAAATAAATAGCCTAAACTCCCACTACCAGCTTGAGAATAATCTTTTCTTACAGGAGGAATGACTTTGCTCACAGTTTTATCTGGAGGGTTTGGAGGATTTCATTACACATGGGCTGAAGTAGAATGCAAGAAAAATTAACTAATGTTATCTGGGTGTGAGAATGAGAAGGGAATAGCAAGCTCTAAACAAAAATGTGTATCATTTTGACAAATACAGCGATGCTGCAGAGATTTAGTTAAACACTGCAACTCTGCATAAGAACATTCTGACTTTGCCTTATGTCTTGTTTTCTCTGGATGTATGCCACAGAAGACAGATATAAACTAAAACTACATTTGCCAGTACTGGAGGTTGGAATGATATAAGACACAACATCATCATAACTTCAGTTTAAAATGGCAAAATCTTTGAAAGATACATGCTTTAATTTTCATGTATATCAGGAAACTGTATCTTCATGTGGAATCTGATTAGTTCTTGGCACGGTTAAGACGTAGCTTGATCTTTCATGAAATACTTTTATGTAGTACGTTTTAACCAGGTATCTTAGTAGAGCTATTGCATAATCTACATCCATAGAATAACTTTGCTAAAATAAATCTGCAATCTTATTTGTGCTATAACTACGTTTGGTGCAGTGTATGTGAAGTGACTTATAGGTCTGTCAGCTGAAAAATGAAAAAATAGACCCACAGTATGGTACATTAATTGGTCTGTAATTCACAGGGAGAATGAGCAAAACAAGGGAAGACAAAGTCTCAGCATGCTATTCCATGGTCAATTAACACGTAATATTGTTTTGCTTGGGTGATGGCTGCTGACAACTGTGTGGTCGCAATAGCTGGGTGGTCTTTTTTCGGTTTATATAAATAAACACTGCAAATTCTGATATGGCTGGACCAGAGTCCGTATAAATGCCATCCTCACAAGAGAAAATACAGGATGCTTGCATTGCTGGCAGGCACTTCTCAGGCTGGGCTTTCCTGTTATGGTAATTCCACTTTCAGGGTACGTAGTCATGGACCTAAAACCCCAGTGGGCTCGGAATGCGAGGCACTGAACTAATCTTATTCTCTTGGCTGGCCCAAAGATGTTCAAAATGTTTTGAAGGAGTAGCCTAGGTAAGATGTGCTCTCCTACAACTAATCTGCCCAAAATAGTATCCTGAACTCATGATTTCTCCATATCAATTGTGCACTGCCACATGATCCTGCAGAGCACAGAAACTGGTATTGAAGGACAGGCAACTGCAGCTTCCTTGTTCCAGCTCAACTAGAAGACGGATGGTGCAGTTTCCCCCCTTTCAGCCCAGACTCCATTTGAATTAATGAAGGAGCATTTTGGAGAGTGGAGTGGGAGCTGGGTAAATAACCTCAAAGGTGAAATGTGGCTCACCAACTAAGAAAGGCTTACTCAGAGGAAGAAGAAAAAAAAGACAAGGCAGACTTTAAAAGGTTATCTCTATTAGGTAGGGATGAGGATAGACACCTATCTTAAGCACTGTATAGTATCTGAAAATAAAAAAACCCTGGAGATGAAGACTGTCAGGACTGGTAGGTAAGGTTAGGATTCAGATTCCTGTTTGTTGGCTGATCAGATTTCAAAGCAGCTTTACACTCAGGAACATAGTTCTGCTATTTTGGCAGACTCTTGGCACAAGAATGAAAGTTATTTCCTTAATATGGAGACAGCAAGAGGAAAATTGCTTGGGATGCTGGAAGTTTGGCTTCACTGCTTGTTTTGGGGGTATTTGTAACATTAAGCGCTTCACTGTCTGGGGTCCCTCTGTAATCAGTGGAGATAAGGACTTCTGCTCTCCATCACTCTGAAAGAGCTTATCTTTCCCTAGTGACCACAGAGAAAGCCCAAGAAGATGAACTAACTGACTTCAGCTGTAGTCCACATTGCAAAGAGTTTCACAGCTATTCTGGTTTAGAGTATCATCTCCTTCCTCTCCTTGCAGACTCTTCCCCAGAGATGCCTCCTCTCATTTACACCCTGTCCAGTGGCACGCTATCCTTCAGTAGTGCAGCTGTGCTGTAAACAGCTTTGCGCAACCACTCCAGTCAGAAAATAACAAAAAGGAAATTATTTTTCATATGGAGTCTCCCAATCTGGTTCACACAGTGACCACACAAGCAGCTCTATCAGCACAGCTGGTGCACCCTTTTCAGGGGCAGAATAAAGCGGCAGAGGGAAGAAGGAACAGCACTGTCTAAGCGTAGTCATAACATTCCACAGCTCCTCAATCTGCCTCTGCGCTTCTGGAAAACACATTCGTATTCCTAGGACTGGGATAGGTCCTAGTTAGGTCCAAGGCCTAACTCTTTTAACAGAGTAAAGCTTGAGAATGCATCAGGCTCGCTCCTCTATCTTCTCTTCCTGTTGTCCCTGTGTTCATGAGAAAGAAACCCAGGAGCGTGGGTGAGAGCGCAGCTGGGATGTGCTGCTGTGCAGTGGTGCCAAGATCCTCTGGCATCTGTTGTTGAATCTACAGGTACCTACTGTGAGCCAAGTCAAGTCCCTAAAAATGTAGTTCAGCAAGTCAGTCCTTATATTAATGTGACATCTTGGGTAGGCATTTGCTTGAGAAATTCCTTTTCCCATATCAAATTGGAACAGTAACTCTTTTCCAACTTTCCAGCTCATAGCAAGGCTGCTGAGGGCAGAGGTCACCAGATCAGTGAGGTTCAGGCAAACTCAGAAAATTTAGAAGAAGACTGTAATTCCTTTGATGCCAAAGTTGTTGATAAGAGAATTCAGTGTAGTGTGAGCCAAATTCTTCTGGCTTCCTATTAAAGGCAGCCTCATGACAGATCCTCCTTGTGATGTGGCTCTACTCTGTAACTGCTGATTGTCAGCCTCTATTGTAACATCTTCTGCAATAAGGCATCCGTTCCTTCGGGGCAAAACAAAATGGATACTCCATACCAGAAATGAAAGTGCCATTGATTTTGCTGAAAATTGTTATTACAATTATAAAAGGGTCCCTCTCAGGCTTGTACCCTGACACATGAGGCAGTGAAAATCAAAATCTCACTCTCGACTCCAAACAAGCAGCGTGCTGGAAAGGGACAAAAGAGTAGTGGGAGTCAACTGAAACAACTATGCAGTCATAATCTGAGATATTGCCAGAAGCAAAGTTTTCAGAGGCTTTCAGAAAAGGAAGGGGACTGACAGCCAGTGTTTGATGCTGGGCCCAAAACGCATCAGAACAAGAGCACCAGATTTTTTACCTCCCTCAATGGAAAGAAGTACAAGCAGTGTTCAGAGACAGTTTTAAGCAACAAGAACGAAGTCCTTGCCTTTAAATGAGTCTGCAATTCAATAGCCAGAAAATACGAGTCCTATGATGGGAGGAAAACCGGCAACAGATCTTCAGAAAGGATGTGATAGCTTGTACTTTCTCTGCTGCTTACATCAGTAAAGGACATACAGGTATAGAGTAGGTACCAGTTCTCATTTCATGGCAGGTTATGAGGATGTTGGCAAAATGCAAGGGGAGAGCAGGGGGAAAGGGTGAGTGGTCTGCAGCTGCATTTGGGGGTCTGTGTCACTTAACCAGGAGTTTGCCCACCACACTGGACTGATCTTATGAGGAGAGCACACACCTGCACCCTGCTATAGCTGAACAGCAGCTCCCATCCGTGAACGTAAAAGAAAAGCAAACCTCTCCACGTGGTGTCTATTCAATAGCTGTGTTTCTATTTTCTCAGGATGAATGGTGAGCTATCGCAAATGCACCAGGCACAACTGGCACTGCAAACAAATTGACAAAGAGCCACTGGTTTAGAATCAAAAGAAGAAGACATTCATAATTTTTAGGAATCCTTGATGCAGCAACACCAATTGTCCATCAGCACTGGCTGGCGTTTTCCTACTCTCGTTTTGTTTTGTTTTGTTTATGAATGAGCGGGAAGCAAAAGGCAGATCTAGTCACAGAAGCAACAATATTTAAAGAATCATTACTGATGGCCTCTTTTTATTCAGTTATGAAACACACTCAGGGAGACAAGTCACTGCCACACTGCTTTGCGGTTTCTGCAGGCATGTGTCACCCTCCTGGAAGTGACCACTTGAGTGTAGAGGACTGAAAAAAGTTACTGCATCTCTGCTGATTTATATTGTTTTGGTGGGTTTTTTTCAACAGAACTTTTTCTTGTGATGCTTACCTGTCATTTTAACCTTATTTAATCTTAACTAAAATATTGGCTCTTTTGTCTAAATTTCTTATACCATTTTATCATATAAACCTGTAATCTGGACATGATATTCAACGTGATTGTTTATCTCCTTAGGCCGGTTAAATCTATCTCTTGCAGCCTCCCACAATTTTCACTTATACAGCTGAAGCTCTTTACTAGTCTGTTGTCATCTCACACCTTGATGAGTACCATTTCCTCTTTTCCTTCTTCCTTTACTCTAAAACCAATTTTTATTGAGCCCTGCTGAATTCTACACATGGCTTCATCCTCATTAAATGCTGTAAGGTTTTCTAGCCTTCAAACAGCAGAATGCCTCATAAAGAATATATCTTAGGGTGAAAGTACTCAGATGATCCATCTCTTACTACCACTGCGATCCTGAGATGATTTTTGCATAGTATGCTTGCACCCATCCATCTGCCTGATTAGGGGGCTTGCTGTCAGTGGTAGAGTGCAGATTCAGTGCTTGAGAAGAGACTGCTGCAAAGAGTGACCATAGGAGGTATCAGTCAAAATAATGTAAGAAACCTGGGGAGAGTTTAGGGGGATGATGCATGAGATCTGATGCTTTTGCTTGTTTCAAGATACAAAAGCTCACTGTGAGCTCAAGTTCTCACAGGTTTATGCAAAGGAATACCGGGGGTACTGTCCTGTAGAGCTCCCTTTGCCCTGTTACAGCACAAGAAGGTCCACACAGAACAGTAGCAGAGCTCCTGCAGTTGTGTAAGTATGTTGATAAGCAAATTACATAGACAACTCATGCAGTAGTCAAATAACAAATGTTCAACCTGGAAAGAACCCCAGAGTATGAATGCCACTGAACACAAGAAATTGCTTCTGCTTTTTAGACTGTTTGGCTTTAATACTGCTTTCTACATCTGTATGCTCGACCTTGTAAGCTCATGTCCTACCTTTTTTCATTAAACTGTGTAGAGTAGCGTAGAAGACGGAATCAGTTGTTCCTTTGATTGAGAAAAAAGTGCAAGACTGGAGAGACTGTCCATGTGCAATGCACAGGAGGCTGTCAGCTGAAACACCAAGGCACAAGTAGAGTGTAGGATTTGTTCTCACACTCATGAGTAATGATGCTGTTACCTAGTTATGCACAAGTTCATAAAGGTTTGATATTGATAAATGCTAAGAAATTATGTGAAGGTATGTGGGAGAGAAGGAAGAAGAAGGGAGACATGATATTTTCTATAAATCAGGGGTCAAGGAAAAAAATATTACAAAGAATGGGAACTTTAAAGTTATGGTACATTTAACCTCAAGGCAACCATCAGAGATAGTGAGGATCTTGCAAGTGAACTGATAACTCTTGTTTGTAGCATAAAGTTAACTACAGAAGGAAGCATCTGCTCTAAAATTGGTGAAACTGTCCTGTTGGCAGATGTGCCCATATGCACCCTTGAATAGCTTTCTTTTAGGACCAGCAGAGCATCCCCAGATTAGGTGCATGGCAATGGTGTCACTAAAACTTTGATGACCCAGTTGAAACCAAAGCAGAGCTCTCGCTGCCATGTGGGAACCTGCAGGTTCAAGGGTCTGTGTAATCTAAGCTGAGCTGCAGCCAGGAGGGGAGGAAACTGGGCTCTGCTCTAGCATTGCACTGCCAGCCAGCTAGGGACAAAGTTCTAAGCATCTGCTCTTGTGTAAGACGTCTGGGTTTTGGCAGCTTTAGATGCAAAAATTGTTTGTAGCTTGTTTCTGGGCCAAGAGATAAGATGAACAAGAAAAAGTGGAATTAACCTTTTATTAGAGAGCTGACTCATTATTAGTCCATGAGGGTGCTAAAGGGGCTTTTCTGGACTCAGAGTCTGAGTCTTAATATAAGGTGGAGCACACAGCATCATCACATCAGGCACAGCAGCTAAGCAGGATGAATCGCAGCATGACTTTGTGTGTACGTAAGGCGCTCAAGGGAGGTGCATGGGAGCAGCTCTTTCCATGACAGAAATGAGTGATAACATTTTGAGAGCATATTTTTTCATGGGAAGACATGGGAGCTGAGGCTGCTCAGTGGGGACTGGATTTGGATCCGGCCAACAGGAGGAAGTGTGGAGCTGGGAAACATCGGCCTTGCAAGCAGGGTGGTGCTCAGACATCCCCGAGGCACTGGGGTGAGCTAGCTGCTGCAAGGGTTCTGTGTATGGCGCTGCTCCACAGAAGTGCAGAAAATAGACCTGGCCTGGGACAGATCTGCCCTGTCATAAGAGACTGTCCTAATCCATTGCTGTGCTTTGCTGGGTGCTAGCTGAGAGTGACACGGGACATTCAAAACCCTTGGGAATATGCCTGTTGCATGTGCAGTTCACCATTTACCCCGTCAGGAAGATGAGCCCGAACACAGGCAAAACTCACCCAGACACAGGAAGGAGTTTGGTCCCACTTCACATTCAGAAGAGAACGGATATTTAACTTTACTTTCAGGTGCTCAGGCTGTTTCTAGAGAGATCACTTCTCACTTTTGCACTAGCAGTGGTGCAAATGTCAGCTGAGGGAATACCTGTGTGCTGGCACTGTGTTAACTAGGCTGGTAATCTCAGCTGGAAAACCTGTGGCTGTGAATATCCAACAAACAGCATATGAATAACAACCATTAATTGACTATTTTACACTGTGCCTGTGTATGCATGTGTTTGTGTGGGTGGTGAATGCATGCAAGATGTTCCTACAGATTCCTGTAGAATGGAAACTTGAAAGTGGAATTGAAGGTGGTGAAATTTACTGTGTGCTTGCATAACAGTAATAGAAATGCTGTGCAGTCAGATGGTTTTTCCATAAGTCTTTGCTATAGACTGGTACTGGCCTCACTATATTAGTAAAATTATGCTTGCTGCTAAATGTCCATACCAAGCTGATGATGCATTAAGGAATAATGTTTTTAATCAATAAGTGTTCGTCTGTCCATCCTGTTGATTTTATTCTCCCCAGAATATTTACTTTCATTCTGGAAAGATCGTAAGAGGAATGAGCTCCAGCATCAAAGGAAGATGTCAGGAAAATCTTTAGAGGTTAGCATCTTTTATGTGGATTTGGAGGTTTTAGACACTTGTTAAATTTAGGAGTTAAATGAGAACAGCTTTGACTGATGATGCAATGCAATGTTGGGATTGCAAGAAAAGATCCCAGCAGAAGGCCAACATACAGATGTGTCAGATGAGACTGCATTCCACACACCAGAAGTCACAATCTCCTGACCGAGCCATCAGGAGCATTGATTTGGACTTCCTTATACTTGAAAGCATTCAGACACACTGGAAGAAATTCCAGTCATTGCAAGTAAACTTAGGCTACCATTAAAAAGCCATGAGGTACCTTGCAAAACATCCTTACTTTTCTAGAAAGCAATTGTTCTTCACCTGGAATCATTAACTCCAGACAACAGTAAGCTAAGAACAAAATCTATAATTTGGTCCATTTCAGTATGTATTTACTTTCCTTGTTTGTTCTAATGGGGTAAGGGAATAATTTTTGTGATTTAACAGTTATGTATACTTTCCTGACTGTCTTCTTCTCCTTTTGGGAATACACATAGGAAAGAAAACCCATGAAATACTTTCAAGCTCCAACACAAGAGTCACAGGCCCACAGACTGATTCAGACTGGAAGGCATCCCTGAGGCCACCTGACAGGCTACCTGCTCACAGCAGGGCTAACTGCAAAGCTGGGTGGGGTTGCTGAAGCCGTTGACCAGCTGGATTTCAAAACTGTCCAGGACTGGAACTCCACCACCTCTCCGCCCTGTTCCAGGGCAGCATCACTTTCAGGATGGCATTTTCTTTCCTTATGTTTGGTTAGACTTTGCTGTACTGCAAACTGCAAACGTTGTCATTTGTACCTTCTTGGTAAATGTCTGAGAAGAATGTGGCTCTGCTTGCTCTATGACCTCCCTATCAGTGGAAGATGGCAAAAAACTTAGGATGGCTCCTCCTCTTTTTTTATTTACCAAGGCTAAATAAACCTTGTTGTGTCAGTGTCTTCTCCCATGCCCTGTGACTTGTGGTCCTCTGCTGGATGCCCTCCTGTAAGCTGGACACGGTTCTTCAAATGCAGCCTCATTAGTACCAAATCGTGCTCCTAGCAAAGTTCTTGCTCAGAAATACACTCCTTGCCTTTCTTGGAGGTGGGTGTGATATTTGGTGGGTGTGATATTTGCCTTTCTTCTTGACCTTGGGGACCTCATCAAATTACCATAATTTTTCAAATATGATAGAGTATGGCCTTGCAATGGCACCAGCCAGCTCCCTCCTAACTCTTGGATCCATGCCATCACATCCCAAGGACTCACACACGTCCCCATCCTTACGCTGAGGCATTTGTTTACACAGGCTCTGACTTAACCTTCCCTTACCATTAGCAATATTTGTCTCCTTCAAACTCTGCCACAAGGCACGCAGCTCTGTGAGGCTGAAGGTAGGCTTTGACAGTGAAGACTAAGGAAAAGAAAAAATAAGATCTTCAGCCTTTTCCATATCCCCCATTACCAAGTCTCCTGCCCTATCAGGGGTTGTTCTGAGCTGGCAATACTTTCCCCAGGGGAAGTTTGGGTGTTCAAGTTCTGCAGATTTTTACTTTTGAAAATCTGGACTGTTTCTGTCATAATTTTGATTTAGAAGTTTTGTGAGAGAAAAGAAAACAGGAGGCTGTGGATGTGAATGTTTGCAGAAAAGGAGAGTTATGGACACAAACAGACTGTCTTTTGCTAGGCTGTTACCAGAGAGATTATTCCTCACATAATGGCATACATTTCCCATTTTTTAAATTCTGTTCATAAAAAAAAAAAAAAATCATTATACAGGGAAAAAGAACCCCGCAAACCTAACAACTCTTAATTTATTCCCCAGACTGTAGCTCAACACAAAAAGAAAACACAGATGTTTTATAACACAGCTGTAGAGTGAGCTTTTCCAGGTTTATGAATTTGGCACCCTCCTGCGTTTTTGGGACCCAAATTAATGGCTCAGGGCAGACAGCCTTACTCTGGATGTAGCCCTGAATGTGATGCCTGAATAGGGATCAGGAAGCAAGCACAAGGTCCAGTCGCATAAGCTCTTAGGATTCAGTGAAAACTGAACCTGATCTAATTTGTGCCATGGTTTCCATGTTTATGTTATCCCACAAAATCATAGGTAATTTGTATAGTACATAAGTAATAAACACTGACTTCACAGCCCTATGCAGACTACCCAGATTAGAAATATGTCCCAGGGGAATCTGTAGGGTTTGTCACCAGTTTAAGCCATTTGTAGAATCTATACGATAGTGAAAGGGTGCAGCTTTTGCTCAATCCTGCCTGCATTAGCTGCAGCTGTAATTCAGTTGCCTGAGGGCTGCAGTGACTGTTGTCGATGTAGCTGTAAATTATTACTTGCTTGCAGTGAAGAGAGGGCAGGAAGGCTACAGTTGTCCAAAAGGGTGTTCCTGAGGCAAGCCCTTGATCGTTCCTGTGAACAGCGATGATAACAGGGCTGTCAACATTCAATCCTTGCTGGAGGCCAGGTAGGTACAACTGTTTGCAGTGTGGCTGCCCAAGGTAGGGCCGCTTCCTACTCCCGTTCAGCAACGACACTGAGAATCTCACTGCTTTACGTGGCACTGCTTTCCAAATCTCTGCCATTCCTCAACTACATCGTGTAACCTCCGTCATTTCCTTTCTCCTGCAGCCAGTTCCTTCTGGATGCAAAGCCTGCAGCCCTCCTTCCCACCTCTCCCTATGAGTGTCTCAAACACCTGACTTCAAATTCACCTGCATTTAAATACAATTTTTCATAGCTAAAAAGACCAGAATTCTATGCCTAATATCAGGGGAAAAAATCTGATTTGATGATGAGGGGACAAATTATCGTTGTTGGAGTGAACTCTCTGCAGTCGAATCCTGCAAATTAATCAGGACTATCAGTTGCCCGTGAGAGGGAAGCATTGTCAGTGGTTCCTGGGTTCAGCTGTACTGCAGAACCAAAGGACTAAAGGATTACATGTTGGACTACTGAACAAAGATTTCCTCTGTGAAGAATTGGGATTAATGCTTTGTAGAAAGGGAAAACCTCTGGGTACCAAGCAGATCCGTGTCCTGTAGTCACTTCAGTTTACGCAAGGAAGCACAGCAATGCACTAAGCTTTCTCCCTTTGGGACCACGGAAATGGATCAGTCTTATCTTTTTGATGTGCTTCATCCAGATTTGTTTGGCACACCAGCAAGTGGACACTTACTGATTTCTTCAGAGCTTAGAGTTCCATCCTAGTAGAGTCAAATTTTTCACAAGGGATTACTTAGCCTCAATGGCACAGAAGCACACAGGAAACCAACATGATATTTTTAAGAATTAGACATTGCTTTTCTGCTAATGGAGTGCACAATGAAAACATGCTTGATTTGCTTCTAGAAAACAGATGAAGAAAAAAAAATTGGGAGAAGCAGAGAAAGCAGAGAAAAATGGGATTTGCTGGCAGCAAATAGAGAGCATTTTCCACCTGAAATGCCTAGCATGCTATTTGAAGTAGTTATAATTATGAGCACTATGTCAGTGCTCAGAGAGATAGAAGAAAGGAATCACACTGTCTCTCACTGGATAATTAAGCTCCCATTACTATCCAAGAGGGTGGGATGAGATAAACTGTGTATGTTGCAGGTGGGAGGGACAGGGCAGAGTGAAGAGGGTCAGAGATGTGTGAAGGCAAGAAGCTAACCAGTATGAAAAAATTAGAAATAAGAGTCCAGTAAAAAGAAGTGCTTCAGCTCACTGCCTCCTCTTTTCCCTATGACACGAGACACAACATGAGAAACAAGGATGTTCTCACCACCCTCAGATCTACTTAACATTCTCTAGCAGCGCTGGTGCTCCAGAGCTCTTTATTTCCTAGCAAGATCTTGCCATTGTCCCCAAGGAAATGGGCAATTATGACAGATTTCATCTCACTGATGGGGTAACAGTGGCCAGAAATGTAAATGTATTTAGAAATCTTCTTTCTAGGATTTTTCAGAGCATTAAGTCATTTGACAGTTGCTTGATAGAAGTTAGATATGAAATTACTCTGAAATATTCACTAACTACTTACCTACCTCTTTAGGCACATGTATATCTTTTAAAATGAGATGCAAGTGGCTCGTTTC
Organism: Platysteira castanea; assembly: GCA_013397175.1. Taxonomy (NCBI): domain Eukaryota; kingdom Metazoa; phylum Chordata; class Aves; order Passeriformes; genus Platysteira; species Platysteira castanea. The sequence continues at coordinate 945,871 of VYXC01011987.1, read as the reverse complement.
TGAAAGTGATATAGAAGTTTAAAGCTATGCCTTACGGTAGGTCTCCAAGGACAAAAGTCGTAGGAGTTAGGCTTTAAGCACCCTCGGGCAACAGGTCTTTGCAAGCCCCCTATGGGTCCCTGCTCTCAGCTTGCGTCTTAGGTCAAGCTTGTTGCTCAGCCAGAAACCTGAACTTTACCGTTTGTAGATGAAAAGAAAAATAAAATGTCTGGCTGGTATAAAGATGACTACATAACCTTCCCAACTTGGGGCCCCTGTTTTCTCTAGAGAATGGCTATGCCACCTCTGACATGGAGTGTGCTTTCTTCTCAAAACCCTCTAAGCTTTTTTAAGTTCAGGAGCAAATGTCGGTACAAGGCCCAGTTTATAAATAGGAGATGCTACACATGGGAGGGCTGATTCATTTTGTTTGGCTTACTCTGTGGACCAAGGAGGGAGGCTTTTCACAAGGACTCATTTGGCTTGGCCTCATGTCTTCAGTTTTCTGGGTCTGCTTCATAACAACAAATTCAGGGTCTATAAAATAACTCTGGTGCATTCAATTTATTAATCCTGTTGAAAGTACAGATGTCCATTTCTTCAATGGAACAATAATAATAATAATAGCTTGTCTTCCTTAGAGACTGGAGTGGTGTGAATAAAAGAGCTCTGCTAGACAGCAAAGTATGCCAAATGGACATATTTTACTAGATGAGAAAAACAGCTTGTCACTTCTAATTGTTCAAATTATGTGTGATTCAGTTCTTCCTGCAGTTATTTTTAAATTGTTGTTAAGAGGGTATAATGTGCAGCTAAGAATAAAAAGGATGTGAAATCGTTAGCTCCCCGGTAGGTAGGTGGTGATAATGAAGATTTTATAAATTTCTTGTTAACAGAAAAATCTCTGTAGTGCTTAGTGCTCAGGAAGTCTCTTACAGCATTACCAGTCGCTCACTAAAGTAATGGTGCTTAAGGAATACACACGGGTTTTGATCTGCTGTTTTCCTTCTTTTCTTAATTACAGAAGTGAGCTGAAATCAGAGTGATGGGTCAGAATACCAGGATACCAAGTGTTGTGCTCGTGTCCCAAAATGCCATCCAAAGCTGGGATCCCATGGCATGGTCTGCAGCTGGCTCACAAGTCGTGTCCTGTGCTCGGCCCCGTGCCAGCCTCTCTCCAGTAGGTGAGCTGCAGCAGACACTCAGCGTGGCAAACCTCCTAACAGGAGTGGCTTTCACAGTATAGGTCACAAGCCTGGCATCTGGGGACTACTGGCTTAGACCCTTTCTGGCCTTTGAGTACTCTTGCCCTACTCTAGCAAATCTTGTTATTGGCATTTTAAGTGCCAGCTTCCTGTGGGCAGTGGAGCTTCTGACTGTGGGCCTTGGAGGTGGTAACTTCCACCATCATAACAATTTCTTTCCTGACTCTGGCACTACAGAGTTCACTTTGCAGGGTGACCTCCACATTTGTATTCACACTTGTATTTGTAGGATCTCATTCTCTGAGGGGTCTCACCAACTTGGGATATTTGTGATGTGAATCTCTATCTAAGATAGTCATACCAAGTTCATTTTATAATTAATGGAAATAGATACTTTTATAGTCAGATTTATCTGCCGTCTTTTCATCAACAACTTGGGAATGAAATTAATCATGCCCTAGCCACATATTTTTTCTCTCCATCATCTATCACAGGCACTTAGTATCTTGTTCAGATGTGTCTGCACCAGGTGAATCTCACCTCCCTCTGCCAGGTACTTGTAACATCATCTGATTATAATTTAGCTTTCACTGATATAATCGTAACTAAAAATCTCATCAGCTGGGTCTAATTTGAGGTTAATGAGGGTTTTTCTTCCCATGAGCAACTTGTCTGGGTGTTAGAATTGATCTGGCCTACAAAGCAGAATGAAAAGGGCTCTCAAGGCATGGGAGTGGGCTAATGTTTTTTTAAAAAATTGCCATGATATTTGTCTTTAAAGAAATCTGGATAACATACGTTAGCAAAAAGCATTGCTGAGTAAGCAATATTTTAAGACTGGATGAAGTGTCATAGAGACAGGATTTCTGAGTCTTACTCCTATCTGTAATACTGACTTTGCAGTCTTCAGGTCACTTACAGCTAGCCAGCCTTCCATGAAATAATGTGTACTTGCAGCACAGACAACAAAAAAATAAAATTAATTCTTGGCATCTTGAAAATTAGTTTAACAAAAGTCTCAGACTGCACATAAATGTAATGAAAAACAATTCAGAGAACTGATCTGAGTGTTTTCACAGCCATGAAAGTCTCTGTGACCTAGAAAAAGACAAGAACAAAGAACCCCAGGTCTAACCTCACTGATGTCAACAGTTACAACTAACATGATCTTTTTTTCTGAACCTTGTTTTGAACCATTAGTTCTTCCAAGCACCCACAAAATGAAGGGCACCTGATGGACAGTTCGATACGTATTTTTAGGTAGGTTTCTTCCTTGCAACGTGCTACACTCTAAGAATGCATCATTCAGGAGCCAGTTAACTCTGAGGTAAAGGATTTTGGCTGTCCACCCTTTTCTGGAGAAGCAGATGATCTAATTTTTAGTGGTGTTGATAGTACCACACAAACTGTGGTTCAGACCAGGAAAGGGAGAAGGGCTTACGAGTATACAAGCTAAACAAAAGCTACAATGCCAATTTTCTGCACAACCACTTGGAAGGAATGAGGAAACACCATTTACTTTCCTTAACCATCTGGTCATCGTTCAGGTTCCTGGTTCACACTCTCAGATAAAGGTTAAATTATAATCCAGTGGGCAAATGAGTGATTCATTTACTCGGGTGAATAACAGATGTTTGTCTCGGGGACAGAACACATCACTGATCAGATCTGTATCTTGAAGTTTTGGGGCCCCTATTTAATGGTGTCAGGAAACAGTAACATTCGTGGACAAATAAGGGTGTTCAGGTGGATCTTCCTACATCTCAACTCATCAGCAAACTTGCCATCAACAATCACAGCTTTGGCACAGGCAAAGTGAGTATCCTCAGACACTAGCTGAGAAATTGGCGGCAACAAAAATGTTGGTTTCCAGACATGAAACACCTGATGCTTGCCAGCAATAATTATTGACTATTGACAAAAACTCCCTAGTAATGAGAGTGATGAGTCATATTCTCTTAAAATATTATTAAACTGTTAAGAAGCTCATGGAAGAACAACTCCTGTACTACCTTGCCTAGAAAAGAGACTCAAATCAGCATCAGTCGTGGATTAGACAGGATGTGAAACATTTAACTTTTGCAACACTCAGCTATCCCAAAGTTTGAGAGAGAAACGGTTTTTATATCAAACCAGTATATTTCTTTGTTAACGGTTGAAGTAATTTATATACATTAGCTCACATAGGCTAAAAATGAGGAAAAGGCCCACTGTGGAGTGGGTCCCAGTCTGATGGGAGCATTTTGGAAGGACTCTGCAGGACTCCTGACCTGGTGCAGCACCTCTACCACACTTGTGAGTGAGAGGGCAGGAGAAAGGGGGACAACTCAGAAATTCCTGCACTCACTCACACCAGGACACTTTACTTTGCTATATGAGTGAGGTACATCGGCCCATAAGTGGATGACAAAAATTGTACTGCTTGTAGAGGAATCTGTGTATCTCATAAATAATATTGGTACCTGCTGTGCTTACTTGGCTCTTGCTTAGATGAACCAGCAGCTCCTGTGACCCCGGGCACAGGATGGGTGCCTTGGGAGACAAGTAATTTTAGCCAACAGTTCTTGTCAAGCCAAGAATACATAACAAAAGGCACTCTCAGGAATTCACTGATTAGCAGCTGGGAATAGCTTGAGCTTTATCACTTAATCCAAGCCACATAAGCAAGATTTTTGTGCAGACACAGGAGTGGGTTTAGGCAAATGCACAGGCAGGAACACAGCTTAAAACTGCAATGCAGACTTACCCTGAAACTCTGATTCCCTTGACTTGAGTACTTACATCCAGTACAGACTTGAGTGAAACCCATCAATCCGAATAGACAAGATGAACAAAGAGAGGTCCCAGGGTCAAGCACCAGGTCAAAATGAAAACAGAACAGAATCCAATCCTCTAAACTACCAGCCAACCACACAGTTCACTGGTTTGCACTCATCTTTCTACAACGCATTGCTGAGATTAACACGAGATGTTCTGCCTCAAGTAAAGCAGGCAAAGAGAAAGCTGAGATTTACTGTATGAATGCAGCTTTTTTAGTGTAGATTTACACGTAGGCATGCATGCTTTTATAACAGAAAACAGGATCCAAACTGATACCTGGCTTGCCTGCACGAGTGTGCATGAGTGACATGGAATAATAAAGTAATCCACGATAACCCAGTGCTCACGAACAACAGCGTAATACAAAATCCCACACAGGCCAAGGCCAGTTCTTGCAGGCAGCTCTGAGATAATGAAAGGGCAGGCAGAGCCAGCATTCACAAATCACCTCAAGTGATTCACGCCTAGTACATATGAATTCCCCAACGGCAAGATAGCTTGTGCATCTCTTGACTCTTATAAGCACCCCCTCTTTCCAGAGTATCACAAAATTTCCACCAGAGGAGGGGAAAACCTGGATCAGGTCACCTTTATGCTGCACGGCTGCAAAAGATATATAGAGAGGGAAAAGACAGCTATACTAAGTTAATGGAAAATGTCCTCTGTGATGCCTGCTCCAATAAACAGGGTGTTTTGTCCTTGTTTCAGAGCCATTGAGACCTGTAACAATAAACACTGGGATAACAGCAGGCCTGAGTGTGGCATCAATAAATGGAGCAGTGGGGAAAGAGAGACGTGTTTGTGGCTCTTTATAGAAACCACTCAAAGGAAACCAAAGCATTTTACAGCCTGGATAACCTACATCATTTAAAGCTGGGAAATACTGCCACACATCTTCATTTCATAACACTTTGTAAACTCTGCAAGAAGACAGGGTAAGTTAGATTTCATCACTGCCTCACCAACCTTAGTGCACTTTGCCACTGGCATTACTTTGCCTCACCTCTGAGTAGCTGCTCTGCAGATCTCATTACCAGGTTCTCATCACACAAAACATCCTTGGACAGCCTTCAGGACCCAGCTGCTGTGTGGCTCTGAAATGCCTGGGCAGCCCTGAATGAAAGGCCTTTCCCCCCCAAAACAGCACTATGTCAGGTGAGGGAGCTCTCAGCAATTCCATAGCTGAAACCTCAGCAGAGGGATAGGGACCTGTCTCAGGCCCCAGGGACAGCTCTGTATTTTGGTGGGCTGATCAAGAGAAGGGGGATGGATCTAAACCCACCATTGCCCATAGTGGCTTAATTGGCATCCCTGCATCCAGCAGCTCCCTCCGTTTGTTGCTCTCCCATTTAGGCAACCATGACTTCTGAGCTATGCTCATGTTTCACCCATTAACCTGTTCATACATCTATCTGTGCTTCCCAATCTATCCACCTTAAAAATCACTTAGAAACTGGCACAAGGGTATCCACTCAGACACTGATGATAATTTAAATTAATAAATCTGAATAATCCCCTTTGGTCTGACTCTCATTTATATCTAAAATCACATTTCACAGATCCAGAAAATGGAAAATTAGATCTTTCCAATTAAATTGGCACTTTCTGTAATGCCAGAGGTCTGCTGTTTAGAGTGACATCAGCATCAAACAAACCCAACATGTTGATTTCTGCATTCTCCAGCATGATGAAGAAAATGATCTTTGGAGAGAAAGATTGAAAGCATTTTAGCTGGGAAAAAAATAGAAGAGACTAAACCATCTAATGTATCTATCACAAACCACCCCCCAAACCACAGAACCAAACAGAAGTCTAAAACAACTTAGGCTATGCAGATGACATTATTTGCTTTTGGTGTCTAATGGTGTTATTTTTGAGCTGATTCCTTCTCACCTGCTTTCTTCATCTCTGGTAGTGCTAGGATTGCTGTTTTCCTATCCATTTGGAGTCATTCAGCAGGCTTTATTATTTATTAAATTATTATTTATTACTCATTCTTTACTATTCTATGCAGAAGTCTATACTCAAAAGATATGGAGTAGTAAAGCCTTTCAACAGCCTCTATATGGAACACCGAAAACTAAGACTCAAGACGGATATTCTCGTCTATCTTGTGTCTCTGCCCTCAGAGAGATTGGAGAAATCAAACAAAAGACAGGTTTGTCCAGCTTCTGAACAGCAGAATATCGAATTATATGGTCAAATAAATACTTAATTTAAAATCATTTGATTAAAAAAGAGAAACTGCTCAGGGTACAGACAGACTCATCAATGAGCTGGAAGCAGCTCTCGGGCTGCCTTACAAGCACCCCTATATTTGGGTTAACTGTGCAAAGGAGAATGTGAACATCCCAGATGAAACACTTCTTGAACAACAGCATAGACTGACCAAACTATTTCAAACAGGTATATTTCACTGAGTCTTGTCCAGATTCAGTGCCTGCTTTGCATCACAGGGAGTCTCTCTTGCTTCAGTGGATGTAGCAGCTGCTGTGTGCGCAGAAAAGGAAAAGTAGAAGAGGAAATCAAAGGGGTCCCTTCTGCACCAGGAATGTGCAAGACACCACTATAAGATTTGGGGCTTAAGTGGAAGAAGCCCAGAGCTCCTACCTGGCCTCCAGCATGAGAAAGACTGGACAAGCCTGACTGACCTGCTACCTAAATCTCTCCCATTTATTAGTTAACTTTCAATTCCAGTTGAAAACATGACCGTGGGCATACATTCTTGGCTGAGGTACGTTTGTACAAATTTACATTGTTTGAAGATATGATTCACTTCCTTTAATCACAATATGCTCATTTATCCCATCAAGTATCTGGCATATATTTAGTATTCTTCCATTATCTTGGAAATAGATTATCTTGATCTCTAGACTTCCATGAGTGGGAGGAAGCATGAAGACTGGATTGGCAGTTTAATGGAGAACTTCTCAAGGGGAAAACAGCTGTAATGAGACGTGGCTTTTATAAACAGAGACAGTGCTGGCTTTAAACACTCCCTGCGATTCCTCTTTGGAGGCTCCTAAGAACAGTGCTCTCCACTGCATGGCAACAAAGCAGTGGTGGCAGCAGTGCTGGCTGCTGGCATGTCTACATCACCCAGCAGAGCACAGGCACTGAGACACCTAGCCCAGCAGCAGAGCAGCACGGAGTGTGAGGGTCCCAGTGCAGCACAGCACCTGGGAGGGAGCACCTTTCCTAGGAAATCTGCTGCTTTCAAACCAAAGCCAGCTTCTCCAAAGAGCTGCTGCGCATCACTCAGACATACCAGCTTAGGTAGCAATAGGTCAGCCTTTACTCCAAGTGCCTGTGATGCACAGGCTAGAATTATCCATGCCTTTTCCAGCTTCAAAAATGTCTGGGCCACTTAAGAAGAGTTTTAAAAATACTTCTACCTCCATCAAAATTAAGCACAGAGGCACATATTAATCCTGGTTAAAGTGAGGAAAGAGGAAGTCTTTAAACATATCAAGGCTATAGGAACAGAGCCTGGGCCTTTTTGGGATATAAAAACAAAAAATATTTTACAAAATGTGAGAGTAAAGAAAAATGTTTGAGTTTTTATCTCTTCGTAAAGAAAATAATTGGCTTGGATTGAGCCCTTCCCTGGGAGTGTTTGCAAACCAAACATTACACAGCTGCCAAGTGCCTGAATACCAAAATGTGAAACTGACCTAAAATAAAAGCAAAAGTGATTGCTTTATTACCATCCACACAGAAGACTACTCAGAGGCCTAGGTGCAGGGTGGGTACAGACTTCTAGGATGTGACCCATCTGACATCTTAATGTGCACAGTGCCAGGGCCTCCTGTACAACCAACTGAATGACATACACACTGTTAGGTGAAATCCATCTTATTCTAAAAGTGTGTCAGGCAAATCATGAAGTCCTTTGATTACTGTATAGATGTCTAATACTGGCTGAGATTAAGTCTTTGCCTGATCTTTAACAAATCAGTCTGCTACATTACAGTGCCCTTTCCAGGCAAACTAAGCATTTTAAAGAACAGCAGAAGCAGAAGGAAGACTGGAACTGTTCTGTGGTATCTGTACAGTGATGGTGATTCCCTGGGTTTCTTGTACACCAAAAGGTTTTACCAAAGTTGCCTCTGTCTTGTCACACAGGACTACATGCCTACAGCCACATGCACTAGCTAGAGCTTAGTGTGATGAGCCTGATTAAGCTTCAGGTGTGATTAAACATTTTTTTCCCTGTAGAAATTCAATAGTTGGGTACTAGATTATCTCCAAGCAACTGGCAGCCAAGCAGACCACATCTAATTTTCCTCAACTGCTGTCACCAGCTAGAGACAAGAGGCAGGCTAAGGGGCTGTGTGAGTGCTCACAGCATGCTAACAGTACACCACTGCATCAGTAGAGTGCATTGGAGATCTTCTTTTGGAAACTTTGTACAAAGCTTAAGTAGTGACTTCTTTCTGCATTCCTGGGAGCTATAGAATAAGAAACATTAATTCCATTTCGTGATTGAAGTTGACTTACACAGAAGTGAAAGGATAAAGAGAGGTCTTACTTCTCCTTCCAAGACTGCCAGCCTGTGTTGGGCCAGAATACAACAGTTATTCCAACAAGATAAGCCTTTATTTCCTTGTGGAAAGTAATATGAGCTTTATACTTGCTAGGAGGGTTTCCTGGTATAGCAATACCAATTGAAGTTACACTGGCAAATACTTCCTTGTGCTGATAAGGTTTGAATTACTCCAAAAACACATGTTCTTACAACATGATCTTATGTTCGCCCATTCTACTTCACTGTTCCTCACAGACATATCCTATTGCATTCCAAACCCTCCTCCTACCATATTGTGCACCCCTGTGTATGTCTGTGTGCAGCCAGAGTTTCACCATCCCTCATTTCTCAGGCTAAAATTGCCCTGAGCCACAGCAACTTGCTGAACTGTACAGCAAATTAACAGACATCTAAACCAAGACCTAAAGTAACCCTCCCATGTCCATCTGAGTGAGGGCATCGAGGGCTGCAAACTTGAAAGTTACTGCCTGTGTTTGTTAGAGTGAATCAACAGGTTGCTCTGCAGGTCTCTGACTGACCTCAGATACAAGGTCAGTCACACCAGACGCTGCTTAATCAGCTGGCTTTGCTCAGAAATACGATAAGGGAGGGCAAGGCTGGGAGACACAGCTCCCACTGGCAGCCTCTGACAGCTCCCTTTTATTGCAAAGCAAATGGTGAGGAAGATTATAGGTGAGAAACGTGTTCACCCACCCACAGCTTGACTTTTATTTCTGCACGTCATTTATTTGTGTAATGGCATTGCACAGTTGCTCCAGCTGTATGTACAGCTACATCCTTTAAAAACAGATCATTCAGGTCTGATGTAACTTAACTGAGCTTAGCAGAGTTTAATTATGCTCTGCAGTTCTGCATTGTAGCTGTTATCGTCAGGCTCTCCAGTGGCAACTGCTTTGTAGGTGCCTCCATGCTCTATTTAGGGGCCAGTGACCTCAAAATTTCTACTAGCTACTCAGCAGGTGATCACCTGGGATTTGGGGCCAGGATTTGAAGGCTCTGCCCCACCTGAAAGGGAGTTGCTATGTACCTCGAGTCGAATCTTTTTCAGTCTCTGCCGGTACACTTGTTCCACTTGGTGTAACCATTTAACACTCACAGGAATGGATCCTAAACTTCATGTTTTCACAACCCCCATACCTTCACAAATGAGCAATAGATTGAACCACTGGCTCTCTACTCCTGCAACAAATATTTAGCAAAGGAGACTGAGAAAGACCAACTTCCATTTAGCCTGGGGTCTTTGCTATCATACAGATTTTAATAGCTTGATTTTAATCACACAGAAATAGGAACACGCATTGCTGTAACCTCAATGACTTCCCTAAGCACTTAGTTGCTGGCTATTTTAAGGTGTTTCTGTTGGGTTTCTACAAACAGGAAAGTCGCAGGTAGGTGTTTGTCTCTGCCAAAGAAATTGAGGCTGAATTCCGTGTGGATATACCAGTCAGCTACCTCTGTATCTATCCTTTGCTGTTTTCACTTCTGCTTGTTTTTCAAGCTGACATGGACAACTGCTTGGTAAAGAAATGTCTCTAAATATTGCCATACATTACATGGGGAACATGTTTACCATTCTTAGGGTTAAGGGCTTCACTATGAGACAAGTCCATCTAACACCAAGAAGTTCTTATAGTGCCTGAGAACCAAGAAGCATCTAGATCCATGAAAGCTAACTTGGTGACACCTGTGATGGCAATTCTTCACACCACTGGCTACTGCTATCCAAGCACTGGACTATTCCTCTGCTTCCTATTGTAGTAATTCCCTAAGGACTAAATCCACATAAAGACATGTAGTGATTCACAAAGCAAGAGAGAGGGAAGCTAATAGTTCTCTGCCTCACAGCCAAGTTAATAATTTATGAGCAATGAAACAGCTTCAAGAGTGGCTGAGATGGCCTGCCCATGAACCTTAAGTAGGTGGCAATCATGTCATACTGCTGGCCTGCCCTACCTGAGTCAGAATAAAGACTTGAAAACGGATCCCTCCTTCCCAGATACCAGTCCCAAGGACTTTATTTCATTTTTTTTCAAGACAAAGCACTGGCTTTACACCTAACATTTGGACCTAGTCCAAATAAAGGTACTTCGCTGTGATTAAAAGTTGGGTTCACCTGTTTGGAATTTTTTTTTTTTTAAACTGGCTTGGTTAGCTCCTTTAAATATTTTCTGGATGCAGTGAATTCCTCTGTTAGCTACTTCATGCATAGCAGGGAATATTGTACTGTTGTCCTGAGAATTAGAGGTTATCTAGGGGTGATGCAGATAGAGTGGTAAATGTCCCTATTTGTGAAATCATGAAGAAATTCTGAGACAGGTTCTGAACTTCAGAAGTTTTAGTCCAGTATCATAACAAGAACATTATACAGTACACTGTCTTGTGGCTACTAGCTGTCATCACTGATTTTATATCACATCAAAAGATATCCTCAGATTCAGTTCTTGTGCCTTCAACTCACTGCTCAGCTGAAACATTTTGTTCTGAACTCAAAAGAGAACACTATCATGGAACAAATAGCAATAACATCCAGAGCTGCTGGATCTCAAGAGAGATCCATGGGTAGAACTATTTCCTGCTCAGTTCCCGGGGTCACTCATTGCTGCCTGGCACTTCCTGGATAACTACAGCTAGCATTCTCTCAAAGGAAGAAAAACTTGTGTGAAGCCATCACCACCTTTTTTAGGCTTTTCCTGAAGATCTTAAGTGTTGCCATTCCTTCAAATTCTCTACATGCCAAATGAGCTTGGAGCACGGCTGCAGCTGACAACAAAACTTCAGCTTTCCAGTACATTACAACCAACCTGAAAGCAAGCCTGAGACTGTCTGGACCCCCTTACTCCCCTCATGGTAAAGACCAGCAGATCAGAACTGGTGCAGATACTGGGGAGATCTCAGCCCTCCTCAGAGCTGGGATCCTATAGTTAACACCATTAAGAGAAGAGAGCAGGAGCAGGAAAAGTAGTTCCTGCAAGCCCTCCGCTCCTGCCCCTCCTCTTTACAGTACATCCAGTCCTGGTCCCAGCACAGTAGAGAAGACTCCGCTACACCTAATTCTTGCTGGCACAGGAGAAGGGTTTAAGCACACAGGGGAAATACAAGAGGAGCAGAGCTGAGTTTGGCTCAGGAGTGGTGCGGAAACTAATGTAGGATCAAAGTTGGTTAGAGCATGGTGCTAATAAATGCCAAGGTTGCGGGTTCGGTCCCAGTATGAGCTATTTACTTAAGAATTGAACTGGATGATCCTTGTGGGTCCCTTCTAACCCAGAATATTCTGTGATTCAAGACTAAGAACACTGATTAAGAAGCAAGACCAGAAGAAATGACAAGAAAGAAATTGTTTATGAAGAAGAAATCATGAAATATTCTTGTATTTGCAGGGAAAGCGGTGAGAGCCATATGGGGAACGCGCTATAGGAATTAACATGACCATAATATAATTTGAAACACTAGCAGCACCTTTCTTTTCCCTCTTTCTCACAAACACAGATAGACAATGTTGTGCACTGCAGTAACAGTTCAAAATTCAAAGGACAGACACAGAAAAGTATGATTTTTGGAATCCCTGGACTTAAAAATCCTCTCATCCAAATGGTGTCAATGCTTCAGTCTCCCTATTAAATTATATCTGAGATATGCTTTATTTTGGGTGCACTCATATGGGTTGTGTTGCACTAAAGTCTTGTCTTAACAGTCATTGATTACTGAGGAGCAATTCTCCCTTATTTTGAAGCCCATAACTAATTAAACTCCTCATTGTGCTTTGTTGACAACAAAACCATATAAAAACAAGCAGCCAGGTACTCTTTATGACCCTTTCAGTACATTATGCAGTCATCCACCTCACTTGTCTTCTAGGAATATATTTTTCTGTACTATACTTCATAAAATTTGCATTTTTATGTTCTAACAAAGCTTAATCAATAGATTTAAACCTGTATTTGGAAGGCACCCTGTTTATCAGTTTGAGGTGCAGAGGATCATTAGTACCACAATAGTGTTCTAACTCAGCAGATTCAAAATAGTAGCAGGAAAAGCCATTAACAACATTAATCTGGAGAACTCAAGTGTTTTAAAAACAGCCTTGCAACTCCAACCTGTAATAGAATTATGTATCAAGTAACAGCAGTTGTGGTACTTCTTGATCAGTAGTTATTCACGTTAGGTTACTTCTAGTTTTTAACTATTATATTGAAAGTTCCCTCAATGACCCATTTCTCATTTACCATAGTCGGCTGGGCAAATGCTGCCTCGCTGGATTTCTCCTTGCCTCAATTAATCCTTCCATTTTTGATCCTGTCCTTACTGTGTGCCTTCTTGTTCAGTTTCCACACCTGTGTCTTCTGCAGTTTTGTCTCTGGTGGCTAGTTTGTACACCCCTAAATTTATGCATTGGGCCTTCCTATTCATTCAGATACATGGATGTCTGAAGCATTTCCATAATCACTAACTAAAAACAGTTGGATTCATTAATTTAAGACATAGCTTTTAAAGGCACTACCAAAAAAAAAAAAAAAAGTATGAACCTAATCAAATTTCATAACCAGGTTCCTTAGGAATGAGTAATAAACTCCACAACCTTCTCTCCTCAACATTTTCTTTCCTGTTATTTTCCTTCCCTTTCTGTTTTTATGTGTTATAGCTTTCTTTGGTAAGCGTGCTCTTATTTTAGTTTAGAGATTTTGGAAACTTGCATTACTCAAGAAATAAATCTTATGTTCCAGTGAGTTTAACTCAGTACCAGGGAGAAAGAGGTTACATATTACCATAAAAATTAAAACATTTTCAAAACCTCTCTAATTTACACTGAATTGCTTCTGCCCCAAGAGGTAGCTCCAGTACCTAGACACAAGCACTATAGACCCATCAATTTTCTACTGGGAATGTTTTCTTGTACAACTTCCCTTAAAAATAAAGGTACCTTAGATCAAAATTTGAAAGGAAATAAAAGTTTTGAAGACCACATCTTCATTTATATTAACATAAACAGTTTAAGAGTACAATAATCCACGTTGCTGCTGTCTCCATAACAGCTTTTCAGTGGCTCTTACTGCAACACACACTGACTTAAGAGGCACCAGAGATCCTGTTTACCTATTTAGTACTAGCTTAAACATTTATCAGTTTATCTCTGAAAAACCTCCCACCCTAAACATCCGGTTAAATCTCAGTCCTGAGAAATGAGGATTTTTCAGGACATGGATATTGTTCCATTGTAATCACCCATCTTTCTGAGAAACCTCTGAATCTTCGCCCGGGACCATCCAGCATGACAGCTGCCCAGATGTTCAGACCCAGCTCCCGTTCAACTATAAATTTCCACATACTTACTTGAGATATTAAAAAAACCAAAAAAAACCAAAAAACACCAAACCAAAACCCCCCCAGAACACTTTCTAAGAAAAAAAGGTGCTCAGAGGCAATCACAAAAATTATCTGCCCTGATGCTACCTCACCCCCAGCCAGGACCACTGGAAGGGGAGACACTATCAAGCACACAGTTCCCTAGGCCACAGCATAACAGTACTGAAAAAGACAATTTGTTTATTGCATCCACCTTTTCTATCAGCCAGAATATTTACTTACACGGATGACAGGCTCATATTAAAAGACCTAAATAGATTAAAATTTTGCCTGATTCAATTGGTAACCAATTGTACCAATGTAAGCCTCTTCTTTAGAAAGGGTAAACCAAAATGAGATTTGCCTTACCTGAAGTGTGTCAGAGATGAAGCTAGGCAGATAGATAACACTGACAGGAGGCTGTATCAACCTGAAAAGCTGAACATCACTGCACATTTTTGGAATGGCACAATGATATCTAACATACGGACACCCTTCCTCCCCCCAAATGATTGTATTTGCTCTGTACCACCCTTCTTATAAAGTGCATCTCTGACTGTGAGATAAAAAAAATAATTAGCATCTACAAATTGCAGGAAGGTCTACCAGGCCTGCTGACAGTGTGAACTAGATGTTAATGGAGACAGTCTGGAGAGAGTGGAAGGCTGTGTACACTGGACTGCAATAAGGAGGATGGTTAGAACTTGAAATGCATGACCATGAATGGTTGTAGTTGGGAGGGATCTCTGGACAACATCTGGTCAAATTCCTTTGCTCAAGTAGGGTCACCGAAAGATGGCTTTTGAAGATCTCCAAGGGTGGAGACTCTACCACCTCTCCAGGGAATATGTGCCAGGTCATCCTCATTGTGAAGAAGTGTTTCCTGGTGTTCAGTTTGTGCCCGTTGCCTCTTTCCCTGTTACAGGGCACCACTGAAAAAGAGCCTGACTCCATCCTCTTCACACCTTCTCTGCAGATATTTAGACACATTGATGTCATCCCCCTGAACCTCCTCTAGGCTAACAAATTTCAGTTCTAAACTGAGCTGGGGTATCAGTTGTAAGGTAAGATTTCATCAGCCATGCACTGCAAGTAAAATGCCACCCTGGAGTTTTTTTGAAGCCATAGACCATCATGAGAAAAAAGCCTCCTTGTTCTAGTCCAGGAACCTCAAAATATTGTAGTCAACTATACAAAAACTGTGCAGTTCTGAGCAGTTTGTACTACATTGCTGTAACATCCTGTTACAAACTTCTGGACACATCTCTCCCCACGGGGTAAACATCTCTTTTGGCCTAGCGGAAGGAGCCAGCATAAGAAACACTGAGGCTGAAGCCAGAACTTGTCCTTGATGTAGGGGAGATAGGCCCCTCTCTATTTTCTTGCTTCAAGAGATTGATTTCCTGGGAAACTGTATAAAGGTCAGAAGCACATTATGCTCTATGTGATTGTGAAAAAGCCTCTGGAGATTGATGTTACATAAATATTTATAACTACCCCTACTTACCAAACCTGCTTACAACCTCTGCTCTTCCTAAGGAAGAAAACAGGATAATAAGGAAGAATTGACTGGTGAAGAATAATAGCAGTGGCAGTCTAATTTGAAATTACTAATGGAAACTGCATAGTTACCTGAACAGAAAGAGACAAAAAAAACCAAAAACAAACCAAGGAGCATCTGTAATTTTCCAGTGCAGACTACAGAAGACTGCAAGTCTTCTGTAGTTGTGACAAACTACAGGTCAAGCTGTGACAAACATGATAACAGGACAATGCTTTTGTTTTCTTTATTTTACTCTTGAGAAGATAACCTTTTAGATTTTGGTATAGTAGACACATCGATGATTATGGTTTTGTGATGTTGCAGAACTCCACTTTCTTCTCATCCCCATAGGAACAAATTCATTCATATCATTTAACCACAACACAGCTTTATAAAGAACAGAAAGACCAGAGGCACAGCACTTTGTGTGGACTCAGATATACTATAGCTATTGTCCACATCAAAAGCTAGCTGAGAGGAACTGTCAATAAAAGGATATTCATTCATAAGATACAACATGCTAATTCATTGTCAGAGAACCCAGGCAGAGATGGTATTTGACTCATTTATTCCTCAAATTTTTGGTGATCCAAGATCCAAGCAAGCACTTGCAGCTCTGGAGGTACGTGTGGCTTGCCAGCAGTTCCGACACGTCTCCCATAAATTATGGGATATCAGACTGTGGGTGGCAGGACTGTTGGTGGTGAGGTGCTGGGCAGCAGGGCTGCAGAAGGAAGTGACTCAGAAAGGACTGCCAGGGCAGATATGAGGCATCTTGAGACCCAGCCACATGCCTAAGTCCGTGGCTGAACCCTGACAGTGGAAGCACCGAGATCTGCAAAAGGTTTCTATCCTTTTTTCCCAAGACAATTCCTCACGTTCCTCTCCCTTTTACCTCTCTGAAATGTACATTAGCTGCCCAAACGCACACAACTCTGTTTGCTGTTCAGTGGGACCAGGGTGCCTAAAATTGTAAGGTACTTTTGAAGACCCCATCCACAGCCTAAAAATACATGGGAATATGAATTAAATGAGATTAATACAGTAGACATTCAAATTCAAAGGAAGAAACTCTTCTCAACTCTTCTATAAGCCTTCTCAAAGAGCAGAGTTGGTAGAAATTCCCAGAGTCTCTAACATTTCTAGTAAAAGTTGAAATGAATTTAGTATAGTCATTCCCGTGCTTTGACAGTAGAAACTCCTATTACCTCCTGGGCATCCAGATTTTACAATACACTTATACTTACTAAGTTTTGCACATGAAAAAGGGTGCAAAGGATATGCATTAAAGGGTATCACATTTTATGAAGTGGAACTGTAATTTACTCATGTTTAAAGAAATACACTTTGTTCCTCATGTAGGCCAGTAAAACCTACATTGTGTATCCATCAGTGAAAATAAGCAAGACGAAACACAGAAGAAACAGTAAAGTTTATGCTAAAGGCTGTTAAAGAACTTACCCAATTTTCAAAAATTTGAAATATATTTATTCTGCATCAATATGATCTGAGAGATCCACTACCTCCCTTCTTGATCTCTGCTGCCCATTCAAACAGTATTTGAGAGACCATTTACTACTGTGCAGCCAGAAAAAGGTCAACAGACTAAATTTCATTCAGCTGATTCCTTTCCTGCATTTTTCCAGTAATCAGTTTCACCAGATACCGACACTCAGACTGGCCAATTCTGGAAACACTTCTTTCACAATATGTTTCAGAACTTGTGTTCCTGAAGACTGTAAACTTCTCACTCATTCCATTTCTGTGAATATCACTATAGATATTTCTAATTCCTCAGTCCCATACTCCAACAGACTATTTTCAGTCTTTTCTCTACCAACCACATGGAATATTGTTCATTGCAAAAGCTGGAGGCTCAACCAAATGCTTCATTCTGGTTTGCTGCCATGGTCAAGTTTTCAAAGTTAATGCTTAGGATACAAGTAGCACAACAGGAATAAGAAAATGAGAAGAATAGATAACGAAAGACAAATGGCACCAGGAGTTAGACTCTGTTGCACCTTTATAAATGTCATAATATATCAAAAGATTTTTGAGAATTTAATGGAACTAAAAAAACCCAACTGAGTTCTTTTTCATGACTGACACAAAGGCCAAATAAGCATCTGGCATTCCGCAGATCAAAGACAGTTGTGATTATATATAAGATATTAGATAGAACAGGTACATTAATCATTTATGACATGAGAAGTTCATCAAAATAGCATCTCTTGATCATAGTTGAAGAAAATTCAGTCTGTTTCTAGATTAAAGTAGCCCTTGTTAATATTGGCCATAGGAAAATGGTGGAACTACTGACACTTAAAATTGCCCCTAGTCCTCCTTTTCAGACTTCTGAGATGTGGCAAAATAGAAATCTATCTAAATGAACTGTCACATTTAGCTGATGACATTTGGTCTACAAAATACTTTACAAAGGATGAACCCACGTACGTTCTGAAGTAAGAAATACCTACTTACTTCTGAAGTACTTAGTCTCTATTAGCAGACCTCTGACACAGAAATTACTTTTAAAAAATGGAATGATCTGTTCCTACCAGGCACCTCCACAAGCTCTGCCTCATTGCCATCCCTGTACTAATGATCAGAGAGCAAAAGCTTGTTACCACCTTTCACAAGCACAAATATATATTTGGTGATGGTGCACATTTGCCATGGCTGTCAGATAGCTTTGAACAGTGCTTTTATTTTCTTTTGGCAAAATGCTGTTTGTTTCCTGCATTAAATGCCACTTGCTTTTCTGGCTGTGGCATTTGCAAAGTGCCATGTGTACAACTAGAGGCTGCAAGAACCTTGCATGCAAAGAAAAGGACAACAGGTAGTGAAAAAAATGGATGTCAAAGTTCACCTCATGGATTGAGGTGGGAGGGTAGGTAATATTTCCATAAATCTACTTTTGGCTAAGAGTCCTGTTGGTAATTCTTGGTGGTGCTGCAAATGAAATGTTCTGTTGTCATTGCTCAATTCAGAATAGAAGCATTTCAAGCTCAATAAGCAAACTTTCACCCCATTCACAGGTCAGGGCAGCTCCACTTACACATTTCTAAATGGTTCGTCTCTGGTGTATTAAAACCTACAGGACACAGAGGATATTTTTCATCCCTAGAGGGCTTCTGTAGGAGCTGTGCAGGAGTGAGATTGAACCAGTCCTTTTGTTTTTGTGTCTTTGTCACTGCAGGTCTCCACATTGTGAAGTCCAGTCATACTATTTTTGTTACCATCCATTAAGTCTTCTGCCATGTCCGTGTTCTTCCTGTTGCACTGACAGAAGTCACTGGAGCTCTCTAGAAGGTTGATGCAAAATTTAATAACCAGTGCTAGCCAGGCCATCCCAAAGAGGATCCACAGAGAGATTACATTCTTGTACCAGCTTGGATAGGTGCGATCTGGGTTCATCCCTACAACAGAATCACCCAAAACATTTCTACATTGGATCAAGAGTGCCCCAAAGGAGACATAACATGTAAAGCAAAGACAATTGAAATACCACTTAATATTAGTGATTTCTATATAAAACACAAGTATGCCATCTACTTAGCATGTGAACAGGTGTTGTAAGTATGTTTCATGACACGTCAGCAACAGCCTAGTACTCCTTAGCAATTGCAAATACTACCATAAGAAAGAAAAATAAATTCCAAATTCCATCCATGTCAAAGTGAAATTATTCACATTCAAGCACGCAGTTTAATTTCTCTGCTTATCACTTGGCACCACAACATTGTATTAGCATAACAGGGGTAACAGGGGTCCCTGCAGGCAGAGAGGTAAGCAGTTTCTATGTATCTGTATATGTATTTTGTTAAACCAGATATAAGCAAGTGAGAGAGTCTCTCAGAGTGGGAGAAAAGAGGCCTGCGTAGTCCTAAATCCTCCAAGAACAACCAAATCTTGGAAGACAGTTCAAAATTATCACTGGCCTTCTTAGCCACAAAGGCACTCTGTAGGATCACAGACAGCTTGGTGCCCAGCGGGACCACTGGGTCCTTTCCTGCAGAGCTGCTTTCCAGCTCTCTTCCAGTTACTCCTCCCAGTTCCATATCACACTAGTGGGGAAACAGCGTGATGGTCACTTGAACCTTATTTTTGAGACATAAACCACACATATGTGATTGTAAGGCAAAACTGTTTAGCCTCTGCATACCACAGCTGACCTATTCAATTACTCCCATACCGAACCTAGCGTATATATGGCAGTATTCCAGCTACAAAGGTACTATACAGGTGAAGGCACACCTGGAAGAGGGAGGAATGCCAAATGCATTACCAGGAACCAAGAGAAGTAAGGCTGCTGCAGAGATAAGCATCATCTGTAAAATCAGTATAGGAAAATGCTGAGCTGACTGACCCAGCTTTTGGTAAGCTCCATCTGGCTACCCTTACCCAAGCTAACTTTATTCCAGCTTATTTCCACGTGCTCACACAAGCTCTAATCATAACTTTGATGTGTTACAGACAAATCCTAAAGTAACTGCCACTAAGTTGTATAAGCATCAAGCAAGTACTATGAAGAAAAGAAAATAGTGAATCCACAATAGGATGTTTTAGTCTTTCTGTCTCTCAGGAATTCAAGGGTGCATGTGTTTCTATAATCAATCCATTTTTAATGAGAACGTCTTTATCAAAAAGGTGTGTCCTGTGTTTCAGCAAATGAAATGGGTGTGGATCCAGTCCCATTTCCTCCGGCAAAGGGTTTTGGCATCTAAAACTAGGTAGTGCCTGGTGCCTGACAGTCTACACCTAAGTGACTTAGGCTGCATTTTAGAAAGCAGTTATCTAGGGTTTTGACAGAAGAAGCAGTCCCTGTCTGTTAATGATGACACAGAGCGGCATCTGCTTAAAACTAATGGCTGCCAATACACTGGAGTGTGGTAAACGTGCCCTCAGCAGCTACTGTGATTAAACCACAGCACTCCTGCCCGGTGGTATAGTCATTCAAGGGACAGGCCACTTCAATGCCACTCACTGACTGGGAAACAATGTCTTTGTTCTTCCACAGGCAGCACTGCTATGGCAGAAATCATGTCTTCTCCAACATGTCAAATGCCCACCACAACATACTGATCATCAGGTCAGGGGACTGCTGCTGGTGCCAAACTACCACATGGGGAGAGCTTTGTATGTCATGGATTTGGCTGTGCTGTTCAGTAGGTGAAAGCAACAAAATGAGAACTACTCACCAATCACATAGTCTCCAAACCCTATAGTGCTGAGGGTAATGAAGGAATAGTAGAAGCCTTCCTCATAAGACCAGCCTTCTTTGTCAGAGAATAACAAGGGAGGTAGCAGGAGGAACAATAACAAGCCAGTTACCAGTGCACAGGTCTTCATCAGGAAGGAAGCTTTATTCTAGTAAAACAGGAAGGAAAAAGAAAAAAAAAAGATTGTCACAAGAGGCACAGCAAGGCAAGTCCAGCTTGGTTTCCATTTGGAGATGATGATGATGGACTCCACAAAAACATAGAAACATTCATTGCATTCCACTATAATATATGGTGTGTCTGTCCCAGATATGTGTGCTGGTTTTAGTTGGGATGGTTATTTTCTTCACAGTGGTTAGTAGAGGGTTGTGCTTTAAATTTGTGCAGAAAACAGTGTTGATAATACAGAGCTGTTGTTATTGTTGCTGAGCAGTGCCTGTGGAGTGTCAAGGCCTTTTCTGCTTCTCACCCCACCCCACCAGTGAGTAGGCTGGGGGTACATAGGAATTTGGGAGGGGACACAGCCAGGACAGCTGGGCCCAAGTGAACAAAGGGATATTCCATGCCATATGGCATCATGCTCAGCACATACAGCTGGGGGAAGAAGGAAGCTAGGGATGTTCATAGTGATGGCGTTTGTCTTCCCAAGTAAGTGTCATGCATGATGGAGCTGAACACCTGCCTGCTGACAGAAAGTAGTGAACAAATTCCATGTTTTGTTTTGCTTGCATGCACAGCTTTTGCTTTACTTATTAAACTGTCTTTACTTCAAACCGTGAATTTTTCCTCTTCTGATTCTCTTCCCCATCCCACTGGGAAGGGGTGAGTAGCTGCGTGGTGCTTCAATGACAGCTGAGGTTAAACTTTGACACCCAGTCAACACAAATTGGGCATCACATTCATAAGTCCTAAATTCATGCCAGTTTAAAGCCTGTTCCACAAATGTTCCCATGTAACTTACACATGCAATTCTAACTATAACTGATGATAAACAGACCAGATAGTCTAGGACTGTGCATGGCTCACATGCTTTATCACTTCTGTTGCTGTAGGGGAAGTCATTCATCACAGAATTTCCCTCAATTAATAAAAAACCTTATCTGACACCTCATAGGGCTGTCATAAACTAAATTTACTTGCTTCCAGTTATTCCTGAGTATTATTGCCTTTTTGGTCAAATAGTCAGCCAGGCTGTCCTTATTAGTCATAGGATCTCAAATACCAGACAATGTCCTCTGTCTTTTCTTTCCTTGCGATATACCCATCCACACTGCTTACCTGCCAGTGAAACACCTCCTCTAGGCGACAAGCACAGTGCTGAACCCCAAGCAGCATCAGCTGCCCAATTTCATTCAGGAGTACAAGGTTCAAGGGGATCCCAAAAAGTGCAAACACGATGCAGAAGATTCGACCAATCGCAGTGCTGGGGCTCAGGTTCCCATAGCCTAGGCAGGGAAGGAATGAAGCATTAAATCTAAAATATTCTCTGCTTGCCCTCTCCCCCTGGAGGAGTGAACCTCCATAGTCTACAGAAGTTAGGCGAGAAGGTCACTGCCCCAAAAGGACCTTTTTATAAATAACTGTAAGTTACATCCATTGTTTGTCATATCCTATTGTGGGCTGGAAAATAACATTTCTTTCCCTGCCAATTTTGCTTAGTTCCTTTTCCATTTACCAGTGAATTTCCTCTCCCCTACCCACTGCCCTGGCTAGGATCTGACGTAAATGCAAACCTTCCGTTTAGTTCAATTTTTGTAAGCATTGTTGGCATGGGGTTTGCTGGTAAATGATCCTGCATGGCTGTCAGATGGTCTCTGAATCACAACAATAGTGTTTTAATGATAACAACCACCTTTTTCTACCTTTGTCCCACAGGACTAGTGAACTGAACACTGCCTCCTTGCTCATATACACCCTAAATTACCAAAATTATTATCTAGAGTCAATATACCGAAGAAATTATATTTAACCTGTGTAAAATATTTCAATTTCTGATCTAAAGAAAAAAAAAAGGTGTTTTAAATTTTGCTTCTTCTAGTTATGGGAAGTGGTCTAATAAAAGGTCCTGCTCTGCAAGCACAGCCTTGCTTGTATCCTCAGATCATTCTGGCTTCAAAGTCACTTGTCTTCATTCCCCACACCTTCTTAAAATGTCCTGTAAATTTGCAGACTTGCACTTGTAATTCCCAGTGTTTTATGTCAGAAGAAAGACAGATTTAACTAGGGTGTATTTCACAGGATGCTTTCGAAGACAGAAGAAGTAGCACACCACAAGCATTTCAACAGCGTCTTAGCCAGTCAGAGACCTGTGGCCTTGACTACATTCCAAAATCACCTCTGCTCATTAGAGATTGGTGTACGTCCACTTAAGAGATTATCTTTTCACCACAAATAATGCTATCCCCTCCCAGCACCGCCCAACCATCGGCACAGCAAGCACAGGGGCGTCCCTCCACGGCTGCCTTGCTCAGCTTCTGGGTGCTGTAGCCGCAGGGCAAGTGAGCAGTGCCCAGCAGGGAGAGGCCCCAGGGCTGGGCTCTGTATCCCAGATAAGTGAGAGTGCAAACATCTGTGGTTAACTCGAGAGTCCCGTTGCTTCACCAACCTCTGTCACATGCCAGCTGCAATCAGCCACTGACCAACAACGTAGAAATGTGTGCAGCTATGAGCTGGGGCTATCTACATGTTCTGTGCCAGGTTTTTACTAACAAAAATCTCTCACCATGGACAACTGCAGTTAGCTGTGCAGGTGCACCAGCAAGCTACACCCAGAAATAAGAAGGTCTGGGGGCAAACTATTCCTAAGTATGAACCCCCACAAATTCCAAATTTTATGATACGGAGGACATCCCCTCCAATAATTTAGGCACACAATATACCTCCAAAGGAGCCCGAGGAGTCTGTCCCTGGGAAGGGGGAGAACATCTCACAGAAAGAATGGGATGCTGTTATGTAACTAGATGTTTTGAAATACAGTCAAACAAAAGGGACTAAATTAAGACTTATCCCAGTCCTACTTCTTTGTGAGCAGCTTTGCAATGTTAATGTACTTTTCCCCAATGATTGCTAATTTCTGCCAGCTTTCACCATTTTTAGACTAACAGGTGTGGTAAATGAGACATGTAGGAAGTCCATCTGGTAGATGACCCCTTCTAAGTGAATTATAGAGAGCTGTGTCTGGTGTGATGCATTTCACACTGGCTGTGACATTTCAGTGGATTAGTCCAACTTTTTCTTTTATGCGATTAGGGTGTTTTGTGGCCTGCCCTGGCCCAGGAGAAAGTGCTGGGGGGCATTTGCTGTAGGGCTGGAGGCTGAAGATGAGTCACATACATTTATGGCCAGTTATTCCCAAGGTCATTTCCCCCTAACCCTTCCCCTTCCTTTTCCTTCTATACCAAGCTTTAAAAGACTGTGTAATGTCTTGGGCAGTTATTCTTACCACAGATTTCTAAGTTATTCAGTCTCTGCAGAAAAACATAAGAGAAGAAAGTACCATCATCTCAGGTCACTGTGTGTGAAGCACAGCTGCCTTCACAAAACTGTGGTAATGCCACACAGTGCTGACTGGAGAGCACCTAAAGTTAACCTGTACGTTACGAATTATTTAGAGTGGCAAATTGGATGATGTAGGAAGGTCTAATGTGTATAGTAAACCCAGCCCTCCAAACACCAGATCTGCTTTTGATTTGATTTGATTTCTCTGGCTTCCTTTTCCTTTGGACTCAGCAGCTTCAGACAATTTTCTGAAGACTTGGTACACAGTTGCTGTACATATGCCAAAATGTCCCACCAGCTTTTTATACAGGATACAAAATATAATCAAATAGCACAGAAAGCTTTAGATCATGCAAAATGGCGAGAAATTTACTCCTAGCTGGTTACATCCACTTGTCTTTGCACTAGACAAAGAGATGCCAACCGAATTGTCAACAAACCTCAATTGTTACAAAACTCAAGCAAAAATGGGAAAATAGGACTTACCCTCTTCAGTATTAATTGGTGTCTTATACCATTGTGGGCTATATATTAGAAGATCTGAACCAGATTGAGAAACTAAATCTACACTGCCAGTTGTGTCACATCCCTCATGAGCTTGCTGCTGGGATGTCACCTGGCACATGCCTGAGCAAAGAGACACTGAGGAATGATCACTAAAAATCGCAGAGACATCAAAGTGTAAGTGTTTCCAGGGAAGCAGCTGGATTAAGGGCATGTATAGCTCCTCTCATCTTGAAATAAGGTGTAATGTAAGTTAAGTTTCTTTAGAGGAAACAACACAAGAGTGGTTTTATTTCTAAATGCTTATAACCATGTGCTTTAACTCATGTGCTTCTGTTACACACATTAAGTAATTCAGGATTTTTTTTCTTGCTTTCCCATTTCTGTCCATAAAGGATTCAGAAGCTCTGTAGAATTTTTAAGAAGATGACACTTATTAGTAAAAGATCTTTTCACTCACAAGACAATACTTGCAGTGCCCTCAGTTAACTGAGGCAGCTGCAACTTCCTGCTACCCACAATGAGTGGTTTGTTCAACTCCTTTTCGCACTGTCCAGATATAAAAGAGTATTTTCATCAAGAAGTGCTTAAAACAAAAAGTCTCTCATAGGCTGAAAAACATCGGAAAATTTACCAAAAAATTTCATCTGCTGAAAAACCCCAGAGTTAGCATTAAACCAAATCTCCCCAGAAATATGTCTGAATACTAAAACCACCAATAAAGCGACTGTTAGAAAAGAAACTCTTCTTGTTTTTTCAAATCTTTCCTCCTACCTGAAAGTATACAAGCCATCACTTCCTACAGAAGTGGTCTAATCCCAAATTTACAGATTGCTCTTGTTGATAGTATTTTGCTTTGAATAACCAGGCATCCATCTAAGCCTGCGGGCCAGGTATCCACTATGCAGTTCACTGAGGGGGGTCAGTGCCAGAATTACTTTATCTTACACTGCACATTTAAATACTTAGATAAAAACTTCTCTGCTTGGCAGCTGGGGTGATGTTCAGTGAGCCACATTCCTATTTTCCCAGGCACTGGAGGAAATTAAACCCTTAAACTATTCAGCTCCTCCCACCACCAGCTCCTCCTCTAACGCTTTCCAGGAAACCTAAACTCTTCTTTCCCTTGTGGTCTTTACAAGTGATCTGGATGTTTTAATCCAGGAGAAATGAAAAGTTCATTTCATGAAGAATTCAAATGTTTCATTGAGGAAAAAAAAAAAGATATGAAAATTCACTTTAGATGGAAAAGACGTCTTTGTGTAATTCAAAGTGGAAAAACCACAAACAACACCTACTGATCACTCACACAGCCTTATGGTAATGTTTGTCTGGTTCCTGAAAATGTGAGCATGGCCCCAGCTTAGGTGGAAGGTGACCCTGACAAAGCCCTCACTAGACTGCTCTGACCTCATAGCTGGCTGCTTTCAGCAGACAGTTCCACCAGAGACCTCTTGAGGTACCAGGAAGCCTGAATTATCCTATGATCTTACAAGCATTAGGATTTTCAGAGGTTATTTGGTACCACCTACATTCACCTGAAGATCAGCAAGTCAGGGATTCCTATTGTCCCTCATACTTTGAATGTCTCCACAACTACATAAAACATATCAACATGCTTGGCTTCTCAAGTTTCTTGTGAGATTTCACATTGTACTCACCAAGTCTGGTCTAAGTTCAAGACCACTTACCAGCTGGACACAGCTAAGGACACCTGACATGGGAAGTCACAGTTATTTCCAACTCATCCATCCAGGGAGGGTGCTACAGCCTTCCCAAATGTAGAGAGAGAAATAGAACACAAGCCCCAAGAAGCCACACTGTTTGCAGTGGCGTCTCAGTTTTATGGTTAGAAGAAACCAAAAACTTGAAGAATTTGATTTTAAAAGCTAGTGGTTGCAGAATCTCAGGAACTTTGTCTTATATGAGGAAGCTCACTGGAACCCTGGCAGGTTGAACCAGGGCAGAGTTATTAACAGCTTTAGCCCTATGAAGTTCCAGGTGGGAGTAAAATTGGGTTGCACACTCCTTCAGTGAGTGAAAAAAATGCTTCAGATGAGTATTGCAGTCTTTGATTTGTGCTGTGTGTACCCTGGAAGCTGTATAGTGGGCTTAGTCTCAGCTGGGTGAGATGGCATGCAGCCAGGAAAGCAGCCCACATTTCCAGTGCTCAGGAGACAGCTCAGAGGATGCTGCTGTGAGTGGCTATCCCCACATCCACCAGTGACCTCTCATGGAATATTGTGCCACATCCTACTCAGACAAGCCTGTAGACCAGCTATTCCAGCTGTCTCAGGGCAGGGAAAAGATCAACGCCTTAACAGCGACGGCTTTTCAGCAGAGAACTCCCCCACGCAAGAGGTTCCCGAGGCCCACTGAGGATTCAAATACAAAAGTGGTCCCAAGCTGTTATTCCGTATTTTAACCAGTTTATGCCATCAAGTTAGTTTAACTGAATTCCACGGTGGATTGTCAGCCAGCAATGGGCAGAAACCTGGCCATTTCTCAGGAGCTCCACCAGACACTGGGCAGCACTGCAAGAGGGTCAGAGTCTTCATGAAACTCTTGCTGATCCAAAGCTTTACCCTACCAGGATTTCACAGCCCTGGAATTGCTACTGTTTTATTCCCCTCTGTGGCAGCTACTCAATGTCTGTAACAGTGTGTTAATACCATCACTCACTGAGTAGCCTGAGCCATGCCTTCGTGCTATCTCCCAGTCCTTTGGGGTATTGCTTTTAGGAGTTATGTACTGCGTTAACCAGAGAAGGAAGGAACAGGAAGAAGGTATTTCCCTTCTTTTCTTCATGGCGAGATGGTTTACTTGTCCCATTTCATATTTAAAAATGAGCCCTTGAAATTCACACAACCAAATTCTGGTGGCTTTGCCACCAGGAAAAGGTAATGCAGCACTAGGCAATGGCATCCATCCACCCAATATTAAGTGGGACATTCAGGCTAGAACAGACAATATTCCTTCTACTCCTAGGCTTGCACAGACAAGTCAGCCTCATCACTGACTACAGAAAGAGCCTTTCCCTAGCACCTTCTCTGAAATTACACCACCCTCTGGTCGTTTGACTTTAGGAGCTTTCATTTTGTGCCCCACTCTGAACTTGCTTTGACCTCTGCCCTGTTTGTCCAAACTAAGTAGGAGGAGAGTAAACACAGAAAGGAGAGACTTTGTGTCGGCAAGGGATAAAGAAGTTTGAGAGATAAAACCAGCAGCAAATTAGCTTCTCTTTCTTTAATCATGTTTAGTACTACAGCTCTACAGGAACTTTGAAGATGACCCTTCAAGGCATTGGAGAAAGGCTTCTTGTGGAAAAATCCACGGAAAATTAGATAACATAAAATCTGGCATGATATGATATGACAGATAGCAATGAAGAAAGCACAGAAGCATAACAGTGGGGAGAAGGAATCAGACAGGGCTGCCCATCCCAAAAGTTATAAATGCAGTTCCATTCAAATTATGAGATTGGCCAAAAACTACATAGGCTTTGGGGCACTTCTTTAAACAGGAGATTGTAGTTCATACCTATCTGTTCTTTAAAGCTTTGGGATTGAGGTACCAACTAAGGCCAGCCTGCAGGTTAGAACTGGCTTTGTTTTTAAGCAAAGTTCACATGCTGCTTTTAATCACTAGTAGTGAAAATAGATGAGGCTGTCATTTAAATGGAAGAAGGATACAGTGCAGAAGATGCTGGAGACATGGGATTTAAAGACAGGAGACATGGGGATTTAAAACTTGTCACTGGAGAAAGTAGCTAATGCTGCTCAGTTGGTGTTAATGGGGAAAGATGTTAACATCCCTTCCTGCATCCTGGTGAGAAAATGTTCTGGTAAGGACTTGAGAAATGGACAAAGCCTTCTGAGGGGGCTAAAGCACCTAATGTAGAATACAGACGCAGGCAGAACAGAAAGAGCATCTCAGAGAAAAGTGATGAAGGTAAAAGTGATAGTGGCTTTGGCAGTCCTGTTTGAGAAGACTAAGTAAAAGAGTCACAAAGCTGTTGCATAAGAGGCCAGCAAGGCATGAATAGCATTAATTGCAAAGAAGAAACGTGGAAGAGACGAACGGGCCAAAGGACTTGCAGCAGCTGGAAGACATGGAATAGAGGCCATTCAGGTTGTTAAAAAATCTTTATATAGTACCCCTAAACTCCCGAGAATCTCTCTTCTCCACTATCATCTTAACTCTACCCTTCCTGAACTCATTTGTCAGAATGCCTTGGGTTTTAACTCCTGTAGGCTAATCTTGTGCAGCTGGACTTGGTTTCATTGGTTCCATAATCATAGCCTGAGATAAACTCTTCCTTGCCATGTAAGAACACTAAAACCTCTACAAATCCTCAAGGAGCCTTCTCAATTGTCATTTATCTCACAGCCATGCCTTATACATGAAGTTTCCTATTGTGACTCACCCCTTTGAACTTCACTGAATTCTTTGGAAAGGAGCTTGTCTCTTTACTTGACATCATCAATTATCCTTCCCAGCCACGCTGTGGTATCCTCAGTTAGGCTGAACCCCTCACTATCTCAAGAATTTGCATAGAGATTATGATAACAGACTCAGGGTGAGGCTCTGTGAAACCATTTGTAGTTTTCTCTTCTACAACATACTGTTATCAACAGTGTTAAGACACTAATCTATATGCGACCAGCAATTTAACTCGAAAAAGCAGAATGAAGGGTCTAGCTGCCTGCAGTTCTCTGCATAGAAGTGACTTATATGGCATTCTCAAATCCACAACTGAAAAGTCATGAACAAGTCCCTAGAGTCATAGCATCAGCCTTAAAATTATGAGATAAAGAGCTGCAATATTTGGTTCTTTTCAATTTTCAATTGCCTCTGCTATCAACTCAGCTGTGTCATGGCCTGTCCTGTCCTCCTCCCCTGCAGCCATCAGGGTGAGGAGTTTACTTAAAAAAAGAGGAAAGTGGGGGGCTGGAGGAGGGAGAGTAGCTTAGCAGCTACTCTTAGTAGAAGAGCAGAAATGATTAGTCTAGATCTCTGCCAACATCACAAGATCCCCTTATATTTTAACACGATAAATTTTATTCTTCTTGAATATCATTAACTTAAACTGGCTGTGGTGAAACAGTCACGGTGATGGCTTAGAAACTCATCAGGATTTACTACTGCGGCAAGCAAAGCATCTCTGAGCAGATGCTGCTTTGCACCTTCCTTTGGAAGGAAGCGCTCTGCTGGTAACCCACAGCCTGTGTAACCAACCCTGTCTGATGAGCCTCCACTGCCACCATCTGGTACAACCCTTGCCTGGCAGTGCAACACACTGAAAGCGTGCTCCCAACCGGAACAATGCATGTGCAAAAGAGCAGGGCAGAAAGACGCACTGAGTCACAGGAAGATGACACACCACCACTCACTCGCCTCCATCCCCACAAAAAGCCCACAAACCCTCTCCTTCTTTGAGCTCATGCTTGGGGGCTTAATGTTCTGGGGCCAGTGTACCTTCAATAATCAGAAAGCAAAAGAAGGTTCCATTTGGGTACAACAAGAAAATTCCCGATTTAAAAATATACTTAAAATTGAAGAGAGCTGACAAATCAAGAAACCCATGAGGGATTTTTGATACTCAACAACCATCTCTCCACATACTCTCCCCTCCATGCTTTTTTCTTATTATGGGTCTTTTTTCTTATGGGTCACACCATAAGAAAAAGACATCAGAGCAAGTTATTGATGGTTTTGGGGACAGGGGACATAAATTGACAATGATTAATAGCATCTGCCTTAAGTAGCTCTGTACCTAGTACATTTTATTGTTTCCATTCTCTCTCCCCCTACTTATTTCCATCATTTCTTCATGGCTTTGCATTACCCACTTGCTGAAACCTGAGTCAACTGAATTGTATGTTTATCCAGCTATTTAACTTTCAGTTGAACAAGCAGGTCCCCATCTAATACAGGTAGTAATAAGGAGGAATAGTCCATAAATTTAGTCCTTGAAGATGCAATAGCCAGTATTAAGAATTTTCCAAAATCACTGCTGTCCTTGTGACAGGAAAAGCTCATTTCAATGCACAATTCACCTCAGACTTCTCAGAGTGCACAAGGCTTGGGGAAATCCAGCTAGTGCAGCACCATGAAGTTCAGGTCCCAGAAACCATTTAACTTAGTAGGAATATGTCCTGAGCTAATTATCCCTGTGTCTAATCAGTTAGAGATCATTACTGTGCTGGCACTGACAAAGCACGCCTAGGGCTAGGTTCACGGCTGCTTCCCTACTTGCCTACTGCAAGCTCCAGGGAACTACATAGTGCTGGAGCAGCATCTGAGTACATCATTCCACTCCTTCCCCACCTATGAGGTGGCCCCGCAAGCAGGGAACTCTTACCAATGGTTGTTATTGCAGAGATGGAGAAGAAGAAAGACCCACTGAAGTCCCACCTGCCCAGGCTAGTGGTGTTTCCCTGGAGGGTTATGCCACTCTTGTAGGCTTGGATGATACCCTGCAAAGAGACAATAACGTGAGATCCCACAAACCCCTTCAAGGCAAGTTCACGTGACTGGCATTTCCACTTCTGGCTGGTGAAATCCCAAACTACAACCACTTCTGATCCTGTTGTTTCCCTTTTAGGAATGGATATCTTCTTGTGCCTTAGAGACGAAAGGGATGCAAGGTCAGAAAAGCCAAAAGCCAGCATACCACTTCTAAGAAAAGGGCATCCACAGCAATAAAAGAAAGTTGCTCATGCACATGGTAGATTATAGAGATAAATGTGGAAGAGACTGGATGGTAACATCTAACTAGAGAAGGCCTAGACAGACAGTAATGAAGACTGCCTTATGACATAATCATTAGGAAAATGAAATGTTTGCAGATGGGATATTCCAATGGCAGCAGTCCCAGAGCAGCAAATACACATGCATATGTAAATGATACAGATCGCTTGCAGGGGATCCCCCTGGACTGGGAAGAATGCATCTGGTGTGTTACAGGAGACTGAGATTACCCACGTTGGCCAAAATGTCCCGACATTGGGACTACAAATGTGAATGAATGGATCAGATTAGCATTATGCCCGATTCTGTTCAATCCTCCTGGGAAAGACCTAGAACTCACTAGCTGAAGTGTGCAGAATTATGCCAAAATAAGATATCAGATGTCTTAACGGTGCCCACATCTATGCCTTCCCATGCCAACAAAATTAATGACTGTTGTGTCCAAAACAATATTATTCACAGCATGTACACTAAACATTTCACACTGACACTTCCCTTGAGATTTGACTATCCTTGAATGCAAAAGTGTAGCCAAAACCACATAAAATTCATCATCTCTGAAAAAGACATGCAGATACTAAATAACACTGTCCCTGTTCTAATAAAGACTGCTGATAAAGCTTTCACCACTGATAATAAAAGGAATCACACTCAGATTTTGATCAGTTGTTGGTTTTACAAAGAAGTTGTAGTTTATACATCCACCAAATAAACTGGCACGTCCAGCCTGCAAAGCAAGGAAGTTTTGTCCCATTTTACTGATGTAATGTGCTCTACATAATTTATAAGATTTACATAATATTATACAAGGCTGTGAATTAAAAACTGTTTCCAGGGTCCCAAGCAGCAGCTTATCTACAACAATCATTATCTCTTTTCTCTAGAGCTATTAATTCTCATGCTAAGATGAAGGAGCAGCTCCAGGATCAACACATTTTTCTAATCAATAAACACTATTTGATAGTGCATTTGCAGAAATATCTTGATTTACTCATAACTGAAGGCAACTTAAACCCGTCAGGGTCACATTATAATCTATTAAATTCTAAATTGTGAGACAGAGCAGAGAGTCCATGCTCTGAGAAGGGCTAAGGACCACATTATGTTGTATTGCATTTTGTTTCCTTCTGTGAATTGTAATGTGAGTGGGGCAACTCAAAAAACGAATTTGTATATAGCATTACTGACATAAAAGAACCAAGCCCTCCTTCCCTTCTTCATGCAACTACCCCTGGAAAAAAAAAAAAAGAGATAAAAGTTTGTCTCAATGTCTCAAGAAGCCCCCAGCAGGATTTGTTTTGAACAGTTGTGTGTAATTCCCCCACCTGTCATTCTTCTTCCAAGTCTGGTGTCTGCACTGAGGTTTGTCAGATTGCATGGGGTGCAGGCTGACAACACTCAACCTTCGGTTTAAGAAGCGTAATAAACTGCAGAGAACGGCCTAGACAGGAATCAGTTTGCATGAATATAAAATAAGTAAGTCAAATGGCAAGAGACACTGGAAATTTATACAGATGATCTATTTTTTCCCCCTCCAGAAACTAGTAGTTAAATTTGAAATAAAAAGCTAGATATTTTTCTCAGAATTTTCTTCTGTAAACTGTGATCTCTGCAGTTGTAAGTAGTTAGTCTTGAACATATATGAACATATATACCTTCTGGAACAGCAACAGTCCAGGTCTCAGATAAATTTATCATCAACTGGATCAGGGACACTTGAAAAACTTAAACATGAAGCATGTTTGT
Organism: Platysteira castanea; assembly: GCA_013397175.1. NCBI lineage: Eukaryota > Metazoa > Chordata > Aves > Passeriformes > Platysteira > Platysteira castanea. Next base: position 912,712 of record VYXC01011987.1, on the reverse strand, counting down.
TTTCCATTCTCCTGCCTGATGTTTGGCTGATACAAGCTCAGCAGTTGACAATATCACACACAACATCACATTTTTAAAGTCAGAAACATTTAAGAACCAGAGAGGATTGCAAGAACCTGTGGTTGAATTGGCCCAAGGAAATGGAAAAATCTTCATGCATAAAAGGGAAACAAAGAGCCTGCAAAAGACATCATGTGAGAAGCAAGCAGCAGTAACCAAGTCGTTAAATGTTTAAGTTCACATCTTTGCACCACTTCTGTTCTGCCTGGTTTAGAAGCAAGAGGCTGAGCAGTCGTGAACACCCACGCCAGCTTTGCAGTGACTTATAACAACTCAGCATCCCAGGGTCACTGTTACCTTTCCCCAAACAGTGATGCTACTGCCAGGAAGCACAGGATGTGTCCTGAGGCTCTGCAGACAGGCCACAGTGTTTGCCCTAGAAGGCACGGTGACCTGCACTGCTCCCAGTGGGAAGGAAGCACCACGTAACCATTACTCACTGGCAAAGAGCGAGCCCTGAGCCTGCAGCATGCCAGCTGTTCTGTGTTTCTGGTACAGAGGCACGTGGTATGCTTGCTGAGGTCTCCAAGACCCTTCAGCAACAAGCCTCTAAGCATCTCTTTGTTAAACCCTCTGTTAAATCCAGATAACATCGTTAACATTAGGCCCACCCACCTGTTGAAGCCAGCCCAATGGCGACCACTGAATAGTCATGCAAATCGAAGCCACTTGAATAAATGAACACTCCCAGAAGAAAATTCATTACTGTTGGGAAGAAAGAGCTACCGATGTCACCCGTAAAAGGGAAGATTCACAGTGGGTAGAAAAAAGGATACAGGCTTTTTTTTTTTTTTTTCTGAAGTAAAAAATGTTTTATTATACTATCTAGAATCAACCTTTGACATAGCAACAATGATGACAGAAAATTAAAGATTGACTCTCCTGAGAATGGTAGGACTAATGGAGCTTGCCTTCCTGCAGATGTGCCCATGGAGGCAGATTCATGAAAGAGAAATCCATAGATAGCTATTAATGCACAGAAATTACTTCTGGCACAGGAAGTAATTGGATTGCAAACTCCTGAAGGCTGAGCGAGCATTCAGGGAGATATCAGTGAATACTCTCCTTAATTTACTCAGTTCCTTTAGACTTTTGCTTTTGGCTAGTGGTCTTTTTCATAGAAAAATTAAAAATGGTTTATAATTTTAGAGAGAACACAGGAAAAAACCCAGCTGATAAAACACTCTAGCAGAACAGCTGAATTTTCCCTGCTTTTTCCATTGAAGAAGTGTTGATATGTCTCTGCTACTGATTTTCAAATAAACTTCAAGTATATTTTAGCCTGTGGGTTCAAGATGTACTAAAGAGAAAGTGAATCACACAGGCTGCATCCTAAGTCCTTTAGTTTCCTTAGCCAGCCTTCTTGAGAACCAGAAACTTTGTTTTACTTTATGATTATTTTGAGGTGAAATCCTAGGGGTTTTCCTTTTTCTCTTAATTAGGCTAGTGATTTATACAGTGTCTGCCTCAACACCTAATGCCTTAAAAGGCACTGGTAAAAACAGCATCTTAAATGCAGTGTTCAAAAGCAGTTATCTGCCTGATCTAAGACCCCGATCAATACCACCAACTGCTCAAACCCAATAAATATGGAACTTGGCGAGCTTGGGCTTGATATTTTGGGAACTTTAAAGGTCATGTGCAACTCAAAGAGCAGAAAGGAAACAGGTGGGTGTTAAAATAATCAGAAAGAAACAGAATGCAGCAGTTCTTTGGTTTCTACTGACAGACAAGCTATACAACACAAAACCACAGTTTCACTTCTCTGCACTTATTCCCCCTCTCTAAAGTGATAATAATTTACAATTCACAGTGACTACTACATCTTTAGCTGACAATACTTACACAATTTTAAACTACAGATAAAAGTTTCATGGGAATTATTGTAACTCCTGTAGGATTTATAAACTGAGATTTTAAATTCTTAGACCTTCATAGGTCAACGAAACTTCATTTGCAGGCTGCCACATTTTCTCATCAAGTAGGCTCTTCTGGTTTTTGACCATGCATGGCTTTGCATGGTGCTACTTAATATTGCCATGGCTGGTGATTAGAACACCAGCATGATTTCCACTCAAAGAGGTCTATTTAAAATGTAGATGCCTGTCCTGTTACTTTTGTGATAAAAACATGCCTCAGAGTAGTCAAATTTGGCTTCCAGCTCCCCCTTTCTCAAGTATAAGCTCTGAAGTTTCAGTTAGCAATGTCATAAGCTAATGCTTGCAAATGCAAGCTTTGTTAGATTATATCCCAGTACAGAAGCCTGGTTTGTGCATATTTCTGCAAGGAATTCCCTCCTTGAAATCAAGCTAAGCGGTAACCCTGTGAGGAAGCTGTAGATTTCTGTTGCCTTCCTTATCACACTTATTTTAGGATGGCAATACTCCTTTCTTTCCTTGTCATTTATTATCAATTGCTGGTTCTTTCTGCAGCAACATCCAAACACAACATTATCACAGTTTCCTTCTTTGAGTCAAAAAAAGAAACTAAAAAAATTAAATCATTCTTACAGCCTGAATTTTAACCCTTCACAGCTCTGGGGCTGCACTTCCACAGATGACTGATAATGAGTGACTCATCTGTACTGGAGTTTTTCCACTCTACACAGCTTTGCAGCAATAAACCCAATGTAGTTACAGTTATACCACCAAAAATTAAACCATACACTTTGAATTACACTCAAAAGATCTCCTCTGTTCATACTGTCTAGCTAAAAAAACCCAACCCCAAACCAAAAAAAAACCATCAAAACCCACCCCCAACAACTACAGTTTGGTTCCCACTTGACATTTGACTATTACATCTTCCTCCCCACAAAATGTAGGTTTATTCTTTTCTACTTGCTGCAGAGCCACTCTATCCTTCAGCCATACCCGTAAGTCTCATTTACCATGTTTGCTGTGTTATCAGCTCTGGGCAACTCCCAGCTTTCTCAGCTTACACACTTCCTCTCTTCCACGATTATCATCACATGTGGGCCCCTCCACCACCAGACTGCGGCTGCAGCACGGCTTCTGATCACCAAGTACTGCAAAAGGAAGGACCATTATTTAATCTGACCTCCTTAACACCAGTTGAAAATCCCATCTTTCACTTCTACACAACAGCATGTGACTGGGATGCAGCTTTCAAAAAAGGCAGTTAAGATCAGCAGTAAAGAATGAACGAATGTGTACATGTAAACTGAGGCACTATGTTCCTCACGATCTCTTTCTTCAGAACACTATGCTTCTCTTTCCTCCCATAATCTTTACAGCAAAAAAAAAAAAAAAAAGCTTTATATAAATAATTAAACAGATTGATTCTAATCTGCCTGCCCTCCCCAAAATGAGCGAGTTAAGCGAAAATTATGAAAGCAAAGCCCCAAAAGATTATGACCCCACCAAGTATATCCAAAAGAATTCCTGACTTTTTTTTTTCTGGAGGAAACCATCAGGGAAGGAGTCATACAAATGACCTTTTTATAAACTATGGCTCCTGTCACTGTTGTTGTCCCATGCTTCAGAACTGTGGTATTCTGGCAAGAGTTCACAGGAATCTTGAGATACCTTTAAAGGCAAAAGTAGTATTTACTAAGTGTATTTGAAAGCAGTTCTCAAGGTAGGCAAAAAAAAATTGCAAGTGGACTGGTGTAAGAAACTTTATTCCCAAGTTTAGTTGAAGTTTACATATTCATATACAAAAATCAACTTTTCCAGGGCATGCATGTCCTCCTGAAAATGGCTTACCTCGTTTCAGACACTTTTCCTTGCCTTTGCAACATATCAAGGAGGGAAAGAAGGTGTTCAAAAGGCACCAAGCTACCATTTAGATTACTGAGAAAACAACTCACAAACTTTGTGCACTGGAAATTCTGTTCAGTGTTGGCATATAAACATTCATTTATGCCTCACAGAATACCAGCTTGTAAATCAGAAGAAAATGGTTAACATTAACCTTGGTCTCAGATTGCAAGGACAAAGGTCAATTAATTCCCAAATAACTGGCAAATAGATTAATAATCACACCTTCACCAGCCATGAGCTCTGATCCCTTGTCCTTGCCTGGAGTGGAAACTTACCTGAATTCTGCCTGAAAGAAGAACTGGCACAAAAAAACAAAACAAAAAAACCCCAAACCAAACACAAACAGACCAAAAAACCAAAATATCCAGCTGGATTCTTTTGAATTCATAGTCTTGGGGGTTTTTTTGAACTTTATGCCACTTGAATAACCTGAGCGCTGATCAAGCAACTGCTGCCCCGTCCCCCCAGCAATGTTTGCTAATGTAATTGGCACTAGTTCCTCAAAACCAAAGGAACTCTGATAGCAAAAGCACTTTTACTTCACAGCTGGGTCTGCACTACAGTTTCTAGAGTTCATCTGGACTTACACACCAACAGGAAAGGAGCAAAAGATGCAGTCTAGTACAGTAATGCTGCAACCGATGCTATGCTAAGCCACTAGTACTTTTTCTGAAAATTAAGCTTTTATATCAAGGAAGAATCTGTGGCACGATTCATGAGACAAAGTGTTGCTGAATTCCAGTTGCTTCCCAAACCCCAATGAGAACAGTAACTCAACAGCTGGGGTGCAACAGAAGTAGGCAGGGCCTGTTAAGGTAAAAGAAGCTGCCTGTATAATCTACAGAACACAGCAAGGTTGAATTGTATTATCCTTGTAAAACTGAGCTTTCTTTCCCTAGTTGTTTTTCTTTTAATTGCATTAAAAAAGATAAAGTATGAAGAATGGGTACATAAAAAAAATAACCTGCATCTTCAAACAACTAATAAGAACCATAATTACCATTTCTATTTTTAGAGGGCACCCCCAGTCTTTAGCTATTTGTGGGTGTCAAACCTTCCTGGTAGGGCAGGTTATTGAGACACTCACCAGTCAATGCCAACTGGCTACACTCCCTTGTTACTTCCCACCAAGCCTGACCAGCTGTGACTGGGAATTTGATAACATCGAAAGAATATATCTCTTTAGGCAGAGGCGTAATGTACTAGGCTGCCGTGCTTTTCCCCTTGCCTTTCTCTTTTTGAACACAGGTACTAGACATTACATTGGCCAGAAGACCTAGGGGTGAGTCAGCTAACCAGAAAGAGGTCATCAGTAGGTTTTCTTGTCACCTTCCAAGAAGTGTAACAATATAGTGCCAGCCTACTGCCTTACAAAAGAATGATTTTACCTTCAACAACTTCTGTCAAATGTATGCTGGAAGATGGTATTAATTAGCATAGAATGCATATTCTTGGTAAATTACAGACGGCTTTTTTAATCAATAGGTCTGGAGAACGATGAAGTGGCTGTAACTTAAGCAAAGTAGTAGTAAATTTTGATAAGCACAAAGCTGGAAAGAAAAGTTACAAGGGATCAACCCTATTATATCTGTGACAAGCTAATTTGACTAAATTGGGTTCTACACAGATGCTACAGATCCACAGTACCAAGAGCCACTGATGTTCCTTAAAGACCCTCTCCACTGGAAAGCGATCTCTGATGCTCACCCCTTACTGTTGCAACATCTGAGTGCAGGCTTATTTTAGTAAACTGTGTTTTCAGGGTTTTATTTCCTGACAGCTGTCACAATTCTCTGCTGGTTCAATGTCAGTACAAGCCAAGGTATTGATGAAGATCTTTCAGTCATGTGCGATCTCATTGCTCCTGTAAACAGCTACTCAAACTCTCTGTGTACCTCTAGCTGTTGACTCTGGAGATAACAGTATCTAGATCCACCTGCAGCCATTTAGTTTATAACCTGCCCTTTAGCATTAGGGCCTTTTCACTACATCTTAAATCTTTCTAGGCCAAAAAAAAAAAAAAAAATCTCAGCTTTCATTTTCTCATTTTATGAATGCAACTGTGTTTAAATAGCATTATATATCTACAATAGAAAACCAATAGAACAATAGAATAAATATAGGAAGCATCTGTACTATGGAAATATGTATATAACAACAAAAGGTTTCTATCAAAAAAAGGAAGGATAGCATGAAAAGGATGTCATGATAATAGGGTAACACACAAAAAATGCTGTTCCCAACAGCCAATCATCTGATTAAAGAGACACTGGCCAAGTACAGCAGCTGAGTGCCTGTAACCACTGAAAACGATGCAGGAAAAGAAGTGAGTTTGGACGACAGCTCAGCTGGACCAGAGCTATGTATAAGCTCACACTATGCAATAAATCTGAGGCACTTATGCACTAGAAGTGTATCACAGTGAAGCGTGTCTAGGGGCCCCCAACCCCAAAAGGTCAGAGCTTGTGTCAGCTCTAAGGAATACACCCACACAAAAAGTGTCCTCTTTGTGTGCAGCCTCACTTTCTGGACACTTCCAGAATCTAGAACCAACATAATTTTTGCCTGGACAGAGACTCTTAGATATTTTTCTCCCCAGCTGAGTCCAGCTACTTTTCTTTATTGTATTGAGAGTATATCACCTGCAATCTGCCTTATCATTGCATCTGCTGCCATCTTCTGCAAGTCTTGTCATTGAGAGGTTCCTATGATGCCACCTCACACCCAGTAATTCTGGCATGCAAAGACGACCACCATAATTATAATAAAAGGCCAGATATTGCCCTCTTTGCATGTTGCCTAGTGGCTCATGAGGATGGCCTGCTCTCAGTCTTGTTCCTGGTGAGCATGTGTTCATGTCAGACTGTATACAGAAAAATAGCCTGGGGCTAGATGGGCCAGTGCAGTCAAACTTCTGTGTTCCTTGCGCAAATGTCACTGGATGCATTGTAGAGAGACTTATGGCCACATTGTGCCCTACGTGTGTGTATAAACACATGACCATGCATTGTTTATTAGCTTTCATGTAAAGCATTTGCACTGGTACCTTCAACTACTTGGGAAATGTGGAACTGTTTGCACAGGGGAAGAGCCAGCCAATCCTTCCAAGCAAGAGAGCCCCAACAAAATCCAGCTATAGGAAGCAGGGACCCACCACCACAAATGTCACACGCTTTCTCTAACACATTCCCCTCCACTGCTCTGTTTTTGCTCTTGGTCTGCTATTTTCAGCTCCTTCTGTCCTCTCCTTTGTTAACTAGAAGATTACTTCTTCCTTGGAAAGGACCCGAGTCACAGAAATTACTGAACGATAATTCACTGGTCTAGCTACTATAGCATGGTTTGTTTGCTTTGCTTCCCTCCTGCCATCCTCACCCCGTGCTCTCCTGCTAGCTCCTCAAAGCCAGAGCTCTCTGTTGCTCTCCATCTGCACAAGGGTTGGAACAGTGGATTTCCACTCCCGGTTGGTAACTAGGAACTAAGCGATAAACAGGTTGTAAAATTACGTTTGTACATTGCTTAGCAAACTAGGATTTTATTTCATATTGGCCTCTATACACTTAAAATAAACACAGCTTAGAATTATCTGGAATGAAAGAGCTGTAAGAAAACAATGAGGAATTGCCAGTAATGTCAAGGCAATTAAAATTCACACACTGCTTTACGTTTTCACAAACACTCTTTATATGTCTTTCTTAATTAGCAAATAATCAGCTGTGTATCTAGAATATAAGTTTCTTATCTGAAGAGAGCCAGTGATGACACTGCCTGATAAACAATGTGCAATGTACTGCAATAACAATTTACTGAACAGAAAAACATCTCTTTTTGAGCATGCCAGTGATTGCTGCACAGGAAATTATAAGAGTGTAGGAAAGGATCAGTTCTGTGGATTTTTTTAGGATTAATTTTTCAGTGTTAAGGTTATTCAAAATAACACACAGTCATTCAAACTCCAAGTATGTTTCTCAGAGCACGAGGGCACACACAAACACTCCATAAAATGAAACAAAGCTTATTCGTAACTTTCCTGTCAAGGGCTTGCTCAGTCACAATTAAGTACTCACACAGCATATTATAACAGCCTCTGGTCTAAAGGGATTTCAGTGGTTGTCCTATTCCCCTATTCCAGGAGGTATCAAGAATGAGTAGAGGCCATGCTGCAGTAAAACAAACTGTCAGAATGACATTTTGGCCTATTTAGTTGTGGTTCTCTTCTCTCCACTACCAGCACCTCCTTACCATCCTTCACCAAACCCTCTTGCCCTTGCAACCCCTGGGCAAGTGCCCTGCCGGGTGATCACTACACAATGGGCCAGTGCTGAATGAAGCTTTGCTAAGACACAGCTTTATGAAATGCTAGACTAGTCCTTGCTATATTTCTCACGTATCTGTATTTAAATTCCACAGCTAGCATAGCACACACCATAAATAATAAAAGTGGTTACTACAGTAGCTTACAAAAGTCCAAATTTATAGCACATGATCACTGTACTACTGACTGCCAACAGAGAATACACCATCCAGAAAGTCAAGAGATGAGAGTGTGACATAGGTCATCAGCATAATTTTATCTGCCAGAGCCTTGCTGAAACACCCGACATGATTATTGTATTTGATGGTTTCTGTATTTTCCTCTCTGCTGGGGAAAAAAAAAAAATGAAGCATATAACCAAGTCCCTTTTAGATTCTTTGAACTGCAGTGACCAGCTGCTATTGTTTCAGTCACCATCATACATTGCTTTTGCAAATAAACAAAAACCTGCCAAACAAAAAAAACCTGACCCCCGGTTTTCTTTGTGTTTGGCAACATCTGTTTGAGGGAGGCTGATCAAAGGAAGGAGTACATACTCAACCACCAGCACCTATGGAAATCAAAGGGTTTGGGTAAGTACTCAAGACACTTCAATAATGTGGTTTTTCTCTTTTTCAGGCAAAAACTGAGCAAAGAGAGAACACATTTATGTCACTTTGCTCATATCTATATAATCAAAATGCAACTATCTGTACTTTAGTAAGACTGCTTTTGTCGTTGCTTTACATTTTGCAACCATCCTATAAATATCTTCAGAAACATTTTCAAGGATAACTCAAGAGACCTAAGGACTTCCTATTTCCCTTTAAACAACAAGCAGAACATGGAAAAAGTTTGACACTAGTATAAATACCAATTAAATTTACCACGACAAAGCCTTCCCATTAGAATTTACCGCTCGCAAGACATCACAGACTATAACTCTTGCTTAGTAAGTGCAAGAGCAAACCCAAACCACCTGTAATTAACGGCAGGTAATTGTCACATCAGCGGACACTCCGCCACCGCCTGCCTTCGGCCAGGACGGCGGCGCTTCAAAACCCGCGAACGCCGCAGCTCATGGGACGGCAGCGGAGAACGAAAGCATCCCGCTGTCAGCGGGGAGCACAGGCGGCCGCAGCCCGCGGTGCGGAGCTGGGGGAGCCTGGCGCGCCCGCGGGCACGGAGCGACGCGACCGAGGCGGCTGCCCGCGGAGCGCTTCTCCCACGCCGTGCGCGGCTTCTTCGGGACAGGACGATGTGTGCGCATACACTTTTACAGGGAAAAAGTTTTTGATGTTTTTTTTTTAAAGCTATTCGGGCTGGAGAGGCGGTTGCTGCCGCTTCCGCTCCGCTCTCGCCCCCGGGCCGGAGGCAGCGCCTGCCCCGCAGCCCCAGCGGGTGCTGAGCTCCGCTCCGCCGCCGCGCCCCGGCTCACCTCGATGAGCCGCTGCAGGGCGGGCCCCTGCAGGCAGGTGTGGTTGGCCAGCAGCTCCCAGTGCTCCCGGAGGAGGTGCTGCGCCGCCTGCACCTCGGCCGGCCGCTCCAGCGCCTGCAGCACGGCGGCGCCCAGCCCCACATAGCCCACGTAGGCCGCCAGCAGCACCAGCACTCCCCAGCGCCAGCGCCGCCGCTGCTCCTGCTGCCGCGCCGCCACCATCGGCCCCTTTGCCGCCGCCGCCCCCGGCGCCGAAGAAGCGGCTCGGCTGGGGGCGGGAGCGGGGCGGCCGCGAGAGGAGGGCAGCGCCAGCCCGGCAGGGCGCCCGGCCCCCAGCACCTCCCCCGGCCTGCCCCTTCCCACTCTCCGCGGCGCGGAGGGGAGCTCAGTCGCGGGATGAACCGGGAAAGGGTCGAGGTCCAGACGCACGTCCCGCCCCGCCACCTTCGTCCCTCTCATGCCCCGCTGCACTTCCCAGCTGCCTGTCCCGAAGCGCGAGGCTGCCCCGGGCCTCCCTGCTCCGCGCCGCTTGTGCCTGAGCAGGAGCCAGCATCGAGTCACGTTCGCCCCTCCGAGGGATGCTACCCAGTCCCTCTCCCGACAGACCCAAGTGCTTCACTCCCCAGCTGGCACTACTTAGAGAGCAGTACGCTAGCGCCCTGCATAAATCTGCGTTCCTTTTTCACTCAGCTGCTAATTTAAAAGGCAGCAAATAGGTGTTTGTAATAACAAGTCTTTGATACAAGCAAGTGAAAAGGTAGCAGATTTTTCAGAGTCTTTTTATAATTTGTGGTTTTCCTGTGAAACATGGGACTAGTTTCTTCATATAGGTAGTTCTTGAGACTTCTTTGATCAATTGTTTTCTTGTATAAGATTACATCCAATGTTCCCTTCTGTTCTCTCACCAGTAGATAAAGCAATCAAATTGCTTTAGGTGTATAAGAACTTTGTAATTTACCTATTTTGTTACATAATATGAGATAAAGGGGAATAAACCCGGTAAATTTCTGCACAGGATGACTTTATACACTGTCAGAGAGTAATGTCTTCTCACACTACCCTGTGATTATTTTTGCTAGGGGAGTGTATGTATTATTACAAATAAGGCGGCCTCCAAACATGTATTGCTGCGCTCAAACTGTTCTGGTAATGTGCTCGTTCATGGTTTTCTGAGATGTGCTTTAAACTGACTAGTATAAACACATGGTTTCACGGCAAGATGCAAAAATTAATATGCAAAGGCTAAACCGATTCCAGTGTAAAGATATCATCTGGAGCACAGTCTTAGAAAAAAAAATTATATTGCTTATTGCTCAGTCTTAATTCTGCCTTTTCAGGGTATTCATTCCTCAACGATATTTAAAGAAAAAAAATTGGAATTTTATATATGATATATATTAAAAAAAGGAAAGCCTTCTATAAAAATAAACATGAGTAAGAAAAAATGCACCAATACTAAAAAACATATATAAACTCATTGCCTCTTTCATTTAAGATCAGGAAATAGACACATCTGAGCTACATGTTGACATTTTAGCTGCATTTAAACCCAGATAGTTTATACAAAGCACTCTGAGTATAACCGTGCTGAAACATTATGGACTAAACATACAGCATTTACTGTTTATACTTAAGATATATAAAACTCATTACAGGTGAGACTCAAGGTTTTTAACTACAAGACATACTGTGAAAATGCAGGACAATCAGGCATGTGCTTACTAGAAGGAATCTGGGAAGAAAGAGATCAAGATTCACAACAAAACTTTACAGAATCATATAATATTTAAATGGCTGTTTCTTTGAGTATTCCCAGAAATGTCATTTGTCTGTCAGTCTTCTATTTACATCTCCACAGAGAAAGGCTCAAATCATTGCCGATGATACTTTGGTGTTGTCTGGAAGGGCAACGTGTATATCTGAGGATGAAGAAGGGCTTGTTGAGTAGGCTAAAAGGGTAAGTGTAAGCCTGGAAGGACATTTGCTTCATGTCCTGTGCTGGACTGCAGGTGGTAGCTGCTCAAGACAAAGTGCTACTTTTCCACATTACAGTTGAACGCTGCCTGGGTTGCTTCTGGGTTGCCTACATTGCTTCTGCCACAGCCTGCAGAGCCACATTCAGGGGATTCGGAAGTGCTGTTTTCCATGCTTGGAGCTGAGCGTGTGTGCTCTCCATTCTCCAGGCAGAAATATACCACTGGTAAAATGGGTTATTAGACCAAAAGTGTCCCTTTTGTGTGCTCCTCTGGCTCATAGCAAGTCCTTGTGATTGCACAGTTCTTCCACATTACCTTTCTTAGCTTGTCAGTTGATACTTGATGACTACATTTTTATTAGAGGAAGGCTGCCAGAAAGCACTTGGTCCATCGATGCTCAAAAACTGGGCCAGTGCTCCCAGTATGTATCTCAAAGTAACCTTGATTATAGATGTGCATGACCTGTAGGAGCTTTTCAGAACTTTGAAAATTTGACAAAATGAGCAAGAAATTTCTATCACTCATGTAACACAGGAGAGGGCATCAGTATCCTTCTCATTCCTCTTCTAACATGGCCACGTGCTTGATTTAAAGGTAGCTTTCTCAGTCTTCTTTTGGGCAGCTGGAGAACTGCTGCAGCTACTGTCAGCTTTAGTAAGTGCAGCAGTAGCAAAAAATCTAGGAGGTAGTCTCACCATTTGCTGATACTTTGCAAAATCAGTATCAGATACAGGAGCAATTTTCTGGACTGCAGTGAAAACAATCCAAACTTCCTGCAGTCAGATGTCAAGTAAGGATAATTTTAAGAAATGCTTTGTCAGTAAGTGCTTTCTATCTCTGATAAACCTCTTTGTCATTTTTTATAGCATGCAGCATGGTGTAAAACGCTGGATAGGATCATCTTTAGACTAGAGCATGTGTTGTGGCTAACTGTGGCTTGATAAAGTACAGAAGGCATGGAAAAAGGCAAGGTGAAGAGAACAGGTTAGTTTTAGAAGTCAGCAGAACTTCGGTTTTGTCTCTTACATAAAGAGGCCAAAAGTGTCTTGTGGTGTTAACACAAGGCAGGTACAGAATACTGTGATGCTGATGATGTTAACAAGAGCAAGTGCAAACATTATGTCTGAAGAACAGAAAATACTGAGAGACAAAGTTTCCCGTGAGATTTGCAAAGATACAGAAAGCCAGACAGGAGAGAGTTGGCTGCTCTCGGTGAAAGTCTACAGAGAAAGCCATTGCATAAATTTATGGGAATTGCTGAGGGCATAGAGGAAGATCAGTGCAAAAACCGAGGAGATAAAAATCTGTGAGGTAGGTAGTGGTAAGAAAAGAGGGACGTCTTGGATGGGATAAGCATTTGAACATTCATTTTTTAAATTAGTTGGATAAACCATAACCAGCATTCTTATATGCCAGCATTTCAGATTTGAGTAGCCACACTGCACTATGCAGGAGTCAGCAACTGGCAAAGAAAATGTGCACCGCATCAGGTGTAAGAATAAACATCGGCTGTGACTCTCCTCAGAAGTAAAAATCTAGCTCAGAAAGTATGCAGGAAAAGATTAGTGACCTACACGAGTCTCTACATGTTTTATGGACACTTCTCCAAAATGAAATATCAAAGCAGCTGCTGAAAGGCTGACATTTGATGTTCCTGTAGTCTGTCAGACACACGCTAGCTTGGGGCTAGTCTATGTACCCAGCCATATTTCACTCATGCTTTACATTAAAGTCCCACTTAGAAATGAGTTCAAAGGGGTTGATTGATGGTTACTATGAGATAGAAACATACTGAATAAATAGCAGTGTGTATATAATTACAAGCATTCCCATGGAACATGTTAGTGGTGATTGAGCATGGTACCCAATGAATGGGTAATTGTTTTATCTACTTTCTGGAGTTTACTTTAATAGAGAGTATGATTACAGATCTGCATCTCAGTGACTAGTCTCTTATTAGGTGCTTATGTGTACTTCTTTGGTTTTTCAGCTCCTTTGGACATGGCTGCTGCTGCTGCTTTTGACTTACAATAACAGTGAAAAATTCAATCTCCCTGTTTTTCATGGGTCACACAACGTGCCTGACTGAGGATTAGATTTAATGCAAGAGCCCATCATTGGCCTTATTTAGAGGTAAATGTACAGCATCCGTTCTGTATGGTGCATAATAGCTCTTCTATGAACTGGCCCAAAGCAAATGCCAGACCCTAATGTTTGTGATCTGGCTGGAAATAAGGATGTCTCCTTGCTTTTAGATTTAGTTTAAAGTGCTGTTTTCAAGTGGCTGTGAAATGAACCGCGATACGGACCTGCTTTGAGCTGGCAGTTCACTCTGAGATGAATTGTAACAGTCCGGGCAGTGCTGGACAGACATAATTTCCTCCCAATTAAAAGAGAAGCATTTTAGCCCAGAAAATAAATGCTATCATTTTATATGAAAGCTGCTCATTTCAGCCAATATCAACTGAATCTTAATTGGATGGATGTCGTTAAGCAGGTGTTCATTACTGATAATACTCCTCTGTGGTTTTGTTTGTTTTCTGATTGGAAATGAAGAAAGATTTCTGTACCTGACTTTTTCCACTTAAGATTCTTGGTGACGTGACTTCTTAGTGAAGCTGGGAGGCAGTTACTCTGGATTTTTTTGAAAATGAGTGACCATAAGGACTGAATCCCACTAGAGAAAGAGAAAGGATAATAACTGATTACTTCAGGGGAAGTTGCCCTTGAGTGAGAAGTGTAAAATGAATCCTGGGACAGTTGTATAACCATGTATGCTCCTTCACTGGGACGATGGCTGATGCCTACACAGGGTGTGGAAATTTCCATGTGTCTGAAACATTTCCTCCTTAGCAAACAGTCCACAACCTGCGGTTTAGTCCTTTATCCACAGGGGTTGCTTAGTATGAGATACAGATGAAAGATGTAGTTTCAAGACTGCTTTCTTCGTACCTTGCTCAGCTAGGGATATGGATTCTAGGCTGCTCAGGTTCATCTTCCAATTTGGTGGTGGCTCCTTCTGCCAAGCTTAAGTTAGACTTGTGCCATTTTAGCTGAAGGTATCTTTCCATCAAGTCAGCTCCCACGTTGAAGACCAGAGCCAGCCAGGCCAAACCAAAAACAATCCATATCGCAGTTAGGCTCCTGTACACGGGGATATAGTGCTTGTTGGGGTTTGTGCCTGAAAAATCCAGGAAAATTTGCATATTTATCTTGGCAGCTTTGGTCTGCTAACCATATATATTCATACACCCTCTACACTCCTTGCAAAAGTGTATGTGTTAATGAGCTTGTGTGATCTATCAGCAGATATAATTTTTTTTTCTTTTTTCATTTTTTTAAATGCCAACTCACAGGTTAAGCTTAGCACAGTTAGCATCAAATCCCCAAAGGTGAGGCTATATAATAAAAATAACCATATCTAATATTAATCAGGGATGCTCAATCCTATCCTATACAACAAAGGAAAAAAATCTTGGAAATTAAGTGCTAAATCCATATTAACCATATTTTACTCAAGAGGCACACAGGGGATCTCAGATGATTTAGAAAGTTACAATTAGGTGATATAGTGATTGCTTTCCGGAGGGTGATATACCTCAGTACCTGGGATTCGCAATCACTTGGATAATATGGGGAATGCAGCCATTTTAATTAAGTGGTTATGAGAATCTTAATCCCTGGTTTGATATTTCCACAGCATGGACAATCAGTGCAGCTGATACAGCCACAGGACAGCACTCTAGCTATGCATTTAGTCTCTGTCATTCAGATCATCATGAAACTCCACAGTGCCCTATCCAGCATAGGATTCTTTTTTATCTCCTTTTGGGACATAGTTATGACCTCTAGGAAAGGAGAGCTATCACTTGCGAAGTAAGAAAACCTAGTGGTTTTAACAAATAAACACATTAGACATAGTCTGTTAAGATTATGCATTTGTTCAAATAAGTTTGTGGGAAAATAGCTCCTCACATGTCTCTACCATAGTATTCTCAATCTAGAGGTCTAAAGACTGTAATGTCACTGGGTTTGTTTTCTTTCAGAGACATCCTGTGGTTGTCGGTAATGTTCTCCCCATTTTAAGTACTGCTTATTTAATATTTGATATGATTTGTTGTTGGGAATGGTAGGCACTTGCTAAAACAAATGACTGTTAGAAGTGAAGTGTTAGAAGAGGGTGGTTCAAAGGCTTAATACTAAAAAAGGAATTTTATTTATATTCCACCTGTCACTCTTGATAACATTTGTACCAGCCTGGACACAGACACTGTTGAATGAATGTTCAGTGGCATTTGTGAAGTGAGTTGGGTGACTCTCAGGTTGGCTGTCAAGAGAAAAATGCTCATATCCTATAATACATTAGCTCATTATTACCTTAAGAGCTGAGCTCAGTCTTGACCAGATCTATAGTGGAATGGATATCTATGCTCCCTGTATTTTGTTTTATACCAGAGTAATGAATTTCAACAAAGCTCAATCCAGTTCATGTTCTTTTTTACCTACTACATAGTCCCCAAATCCAATGGTGCTCAGGGTGATGAAAGTGAAGTAAAAGCCTTCTCCGTAGCTCCAGCCTTCTACATAACTGAAGACTAATGGTGGGAACACCAGGAAAAGCAAAGTCCCAGTGGTCAGGAAGATGGCCACTGCCAGTGTTTGAACCACCTGAAAGAGAAGAGGAAGATGGCTGCTGAACAGCATGGAGCACTTGTCTTGTCAAAATTGCTGGGTCTGTTTTACTTTTCAATCACAGTCCCACTCCACCTGAGAGCAACGGTGAGAAAAGGAAGCATGAGCCAATGCTTCATGTACCGCAGGTTGAGCTCACTGTTTGCATGTAGATATTATACTTAACCATGAAACAAACAAAAAAAATATCTTAAAACTAGGAAAAAGGGGGGATTTTTAAAAAGCTTTTTGCAATGAGTCATATTTTCAAACTTACTATGACAATCATAGGAATGAAATACTCATTTTAGAATTTCAATTCAAGTGGAGATGCTCTTGTAGTCAACTAGCTCCTGTCTTTGAGGAAAATCACCAAGCACCGCATTACTCATGACACAAAGATTGGCAAAAATGAATTATGGTTCTTTTCACTATGACAGCTTACAAAGATTTATAAAGTGGCTTGCAAGAGCTCAGCCAAAAATATGTTTGGATGAAACCTAAGTGAAGTCAGTTTGCCTGCTTTCATTTCTAACTTAGAAGCGCTCTGAGCAGAACTGGTTTGTGTTAGCACAGGGCAGATCTGTGCCTCTCAGGACAAACATCTGCCTTCGGGGACATAAGTTACCATACATGTGACTGCAGTAGATAGGTGCAAAGAATAGTCAGTGGATGGGTGCTGAAGGGATTTTAGGAGTTTAGGACTGATGATCAGGAATGCATGGGTTCCCAGGGAACACATTCTGGTGAACTTTTGACTAATGACGTGTGGGCTGATGCAATGAAACTCATTGCAATTATTTAAAAATGCCCTCAAGGGCAATATCAAATCAGAGTATGATTTCTATTAATGCGCCTATTGTGACTGGATGAAAAGCCAAACCACTATTTATAAAGTGGAAGGTCCAGATATCATGTTTTAATTTCCCTCTGTGAATTATCTCACGTGAAAAATAATGCTCTGAGCTTGAGAAACTTGGCTTGAGATGACTGGGTGACTTTGACAAGTCACTTCTGTATTATGTGTCATGTCTCTCTAGCTGTGTAATTATACTTGCCTTATTTGCAGAGCAGTTTGAGAATTACTGATTGACATGATTATAGTTGATATATAATTCAGTTGTTCTCATTTACTTCATTCCAGTATTGTAATAGCATTTAATTACGTAATAAACTTTGCATAAAAATGCATACCAAAATGCACAGTTTTACTTTTTAACCTATCTTTTAAGAACTTTCTTGTGTAAACCTATAATGTAGGGAACAATAAGTCAGGAATAACAAAGAACTGATTGCAATTAATTTCCCAGAGCATGACAAAATTGTGTTTATAAGGAGATAAACCAACTTCCTTGAATAAGCTTTTCAGATCAAACAAGCAGATACAGCTCCAAAGGTTTGTCTGATCATAGGAGTTCTGTCAGAAATGAGGTGTCAACTCAGGAGTGAAAAGGGAAAAAAAAAATATCACATCCCTGAGGTGCTATTAGAAATCTCAGGAAAGATGCAGCTATACTAGCATGAAAATCCTTCTGGTGTTAGAGCTGCATGGGTTTGGGGAACAGACAGAGGTTATGCAGCTAAAGAATTTCTTGCTTATATAATCCAAGTCTGCATTTGATGGCACCTTTATAGCTTTCCCATTGTAGATAAAGAATGTAGTGACTCAAGAGATTTTACAAATGTAAAAGAAAAAAACTTGTGCCAGAACTCTGAAATGTTTCAACATATCTCACATATCTAATCTCCCTTTTCCATAGCTGGAGGGGTCAATTCATTGACCCTTTTCTCAGAAACATGCACTAACTTTGTAATAAATGACCTTCATGTATTTTCCATTATCAGTGCTTATTAAAAAATGTCTGAACTAGTTCAATGACTTGCCAATAAACTGTAAGTAAGGAGAAGGAGTGTTTGCATTTTAAGAAAAGAAAAGGAAGGAAGTCCTAAGTTGCTGGCACAACAACTGGAAAGCTAATTCCAGCCAGATCAGGAAGCCAATAAAAATAATTTGTCTTTGCGCAGTGTCGAGCTAGACTCTGGATAGATGCTGGCATAGGCTGGAGAATAAGAGCTTGATTTGGCAATGTGTGTACACGCATGTATTCTGATAAGGTCACCAGGTCTATGGTTTTGCTGAGTAAGGTTTTAAAAAGGCAAATCTAGGGTCCCTCAAGGAAAAGCCTATAGCTTTAAAGCTATTATAGGTAAATTGAGTATATATGTAAAAGAATAGAGAAGGCCATGTAACTGCTGTGGTTCACACAAGGAAATCTAACCTAGCAGCAGCAGCAGCTATCTGAGGAAAGAATTTTAACTAGTTTTAATATAGTGAAAACAAATGGTAAATTGACACTGTACCTGGGCACGCCCTGGCTTTTGCACCCATCTTTCCAGGGTAAGCAGATGAGCATTGAGACCCTTCCCCAGCTGATTAAGGAAGGCCAGGTTGAGAGGCACTCCAAATAAGGCATAAAACACACAGAAGATCTGCCCTGCCACTGTGCTGGGGGACAGGTTACCATAACCTGGAAAAAAAGAAGAAAACAGCTACATGAAAAGGCTCTATAGTCAAGCTGAAGGCACCATGGCATGTTCATAAGCTTGGAAGCTCAACTACATTAAGCTTCAGAAACCTGTGAATCTATAATTTTCTGGACTTAAATCTGTCTGTGAATTGCCATTGCTTATGATGAAGCCTTGTGCGTTCACTACTACTAGCTGAAAATTAAACATTGAAAATATTACTCTTCCAGGTACTACTGTAACTTTCTATAGGTCTTGAATTTTGTGGTGAGTGCAACTCAGTGCTTCAAAGCAACCTAAAGATGTGCTGTCCACGTACAAAATGATCTTGCATGTACCAAGTAGGCCCTCAGCTTTTTTGGGGAGTATAAAATAGTGGATACAGAAAAATAACAGGTATAATTGGAAACCAATAGAAAACCCTAACCCCCAGTAGTTGATTGTCTTGCAGTTGTATTCTGTCCTATTCTGTCCACCAATTACACATTTCTGGGGGCTTTACAGGACAGTTGGAGGAAACCTCAGTTTTTAAGGAAAGAGAGTACCTCACCTATAGTGGTGACAACAGTTCCAGCAAAAAAGAAGGAGTTGCTGAAGTCCCAGTTACTGGGATTTGTAGAATTTCCTTCTGGGTTGACCCCTTTTTCCCATGCGTCCATGAGGACCTGAAGCAGAAAAGGTCAAACGAGCAAAGATGAGGAAGAATGTCAGAAATAGAGATAAGTAAATACTGTTTTCCATCTGGAGCAAGCAGAGTGATAAACAGTGTAGATAACAGGGTAGAGTTGGACTACAAAGAACTTCTGCTGACATGGTAAAACTTGGAAATAGCGGTGGCCAGGAACTTGAACTCTTGCTACAGGAGAACAGGTCATTGAAGTATGATAGGTTCCCCAGCTAGATGAAATCTGAGAGGAAGGGAGGGGAGGATCCCCCGAAAGTGATCAAACTGTGAAAAAAATATTAAAGTTGTACCATAAAAAATAAAGTAGTTCCTCTTCTCTCCTTCTGTAATCTAGTCATCTCATTCAAGTTTTTAATTTAGGCATGTGTAAATGTATAGTTGTGTGCTCATTTCTGTTTCCTCCATGTAAGTACTAGTAAGGATGAATTACTATTTTTGGCTGTGACTCCCATATAATTTTCAGTGACAATTAGGCTTCTCCTAATCTGAAGGATTAACTAATAAATATTCTCTGCTATTCCAGATAGCTCTTACCACATGACCAAAACTACTGTGTGCCAAAAAAATTACTGCTCCTGCATCAAATACTCTGTCAACTGCCTTAATGAAGATTGTGTTCCTCTGCTGTCCCCAAGGATTTCTTTGTGGGAGACTGTTTTCCCTCTACTCAGTGGTTGGGGTTTTAAGAATCCCCTTGTTTGTCACAAAGCAGGTCACAGCTTTGTAATTTTGCAAAATGCCTGAAGGAATTACTTGTTCATCACTTCTAAAGACTTTGCATGATGCAAGACATGAGCAGGAGTCAATAGCAACCCCAGCTTTAGCTGGTTCCAGGAGTATGAGACCAAAGAAGATACTCTTTCTTGATTCGTATGTTAGCCACTCCCAAAAAGATTGCTTTTCTAATGAACATACCCATACAAGGTATCTGATTTTGGACAGGTTTTGCAATATTAGCTGATCTGTACTGGTGGACTGAATATCCTAAATTTATTAGCTAGTCTTATTCCTGCAGTAAAACATCCTACAGCATTGGTCAAATTTATCAGAGGGCTGCTGGACATCATCACATGTGACTCCATGACTGAAGTGTCAGCAGAGCTTCCTTTCAATATGACAAAGAACTTTACATTATCCATTAAAAGCCTTTTCTTAGAATGGGAAGAATTCAACATGTCAAATTTTCTAGAGTCACTTATTTCATTTGCTGCTAAGAAGGAACACACAGAAGCTACTGAGGTGTGAGTATTTTGAAATAATCACAGGTTTAATTTATTCCTGTAAGGAACTCTTGACAGTTCTATGCATTTCAATGCACAAGAGTTCACAGGAGTTACATTCATATCATGAGAGCCAACACAGAAGAGTGAGGCAACTTTGAATGTGGAACCTTTCACAGTCTGACAAGGCCAGATTTCTTGGTATAATTGATGCTGCTAAGTACAGTCCTGTGAAAGAACCCCATGAATGAAATGGCATCCTGGTGCTCAGCAAACAGGTTCCTGTGGGACAGTTATAATGGCTCCTGGCTCCTTTCATCTACAGCTCAGGTAAGGGTTATGGCAGCTGCTGAATGGCTGGTGAATGTTAGCTGTTGCCTTTGGGAGAGAAGTTGTCAGTATGCAAAAGGAATGTGCTGTAATTTACAGTAAGAATATGAAACCTTCATTCAGCTATAGTAGGATGTGGAGAGAATTAAAAACTGCCTGCAGTTTCTGCTCCTGTCCCCCTGCCAATACACATTGCAGCCACTTGTTGTCATAGACAAGGATTTGGTCCTTTTGGGCTGTATTTATGTCACGTCCTTTGAGACTGAAAAAGTATGAACATGATCAAAACAGGGACTCCTTACTCAATGCAACTGCATCTCAGTGATGCTGTCAGACTGGCATAATTTCCTGACCAAAGTATGCTTACCAGAGGTGCATTACATCACAGAGTTTGGATTTGCACTTTCCCAAAGCTCCAGACTGCTCATGTTAGGAGCTGCAGCTCAGAGCCATCTCTCAACTAGGCAGTTTTAGTAATGCAGAACCAACGCAGTTTATTGCCATGGAATTACAAGAATTCATTTTATGCACAATGGAATCAAAAGTTAATGAATTATAAGTGATAATAGACATGCAAAAAAAATCTGGGTTGAATTTCACATTTCAGGATTAAGGTTTAAAGGATGGGCATTAAGACAAGACATCTTACACTTGTTAGCTGAATAGACCGAGTCCAGGGGCTGTGTGTCACTGCAGTCTAGTTACTGTGACTTTTCAGACTGTAACTTGTGACATTATGAAGAGGCCTCCTTAACCATATAGTTAAAACATGCAGAGACTCGACTGCTTCCCTGCATCAGAGATTTAATATGGGAAGACTAGTATTTGCTAATATTAATAAGAGTTAGACTTCTTAACAGGTCTTATAAGCAACATATATGTCAGAGAGTACCTGCATTTACGTGTACCTTGAGGACTACCAAGTCTCGGTACCTGAAGCTTGGTGCATTGTAGATGATTTGGTGCCCTCAGCCGGTTTTATCTGGAACAGCTTACAAGTGAAATTGTGTTTAATTCAGCAGAGACACAGCAGCAAAATGTGATTCTCTGAGTGGCACGGCAGGGCTAAGAAAGCTCCACTGGAATCAGAGAGAGAAGAATCTGGACACGTGTGACCTCTCCTAATGTTCTGAGGGTAGTGGAGATTTAACTAAACCTTTCAATCCCATAAAATACCACAGTTAGGTTGAGAATCAGGGTTTTCACCTCTGCAATCACTATTGGAGAGATAAGGGAAGGACAGGCAATATCATCAAGTCATGAAGGTGAAAAAACTAGACATATTTTTCGGCATTTAAGTTCTTGAAAACTCTAGTAATTTTCTGGCCAATGCCCAATGTTCCACAAGTAATATCTCATAGTATTAGTAATCCGAACGTTGGCTTTGTAGACAGAGGTTTAGGCACCTTTTCTACCATTTCTGATCTGAACTTCACTGTAAGCTTAAATCCATATACAAAATCTGGCCTTTTGTTGATCAGAATTGTTCCTTCATGAAGTCCTCTGACTTGGGCAGTACAAATTGTTTATAGAGTTTTTATCAGTTTTAATGACATGGTGAGTTCAAACTGTTTAGGCACCCAGCTCTGCAACTGGGTATGTTCTGAGCACAAAGAAACTGGTAGTTCAAATGAGAATATACCTATAATATCAGGAAAGGTTGAGTAATTTATCTTTAACCAGTTTTGAGGGAAAGATTAAAATGTAATTCAAGATGTCATTCGCTGACAACCCATATTGAACAAGAGCCCTTTATCTCTTCTTGTAAGTGACAGATGATACAGTTTGTGATGGTCGATTTTATCCTTTCTTTAGGCCTGGAAGTGCAGGACCACCTTCAAAGGCAGTAGACAATTTCTAGTACAAAAGGGCAGAATTTGCACAGGTTTGGACTGGAGAACCTTGGAAGGACAGCCTACTTCTGTAGATTTGATTCTTGTCTTCTGTTCCCATGCATAATTCCCAGTAATAATTAATGACAGAGATGAGAACCATGAAGTTGAAATTATTGCAATGTAGCACAAGTGTATCACCAGATTTACATATCTGGGAGTTCATGACTGGGGAAAGAAAGTTGTTCCATAGATCCAGATAAGGAAGTATATGAATATATGAATATATATATCTATAGTTAGATACTTAGTATCATGGAAAACAGATCAGTTTATATCATGCTTTGCCCGAATAGTATAATTTCTTCTAATGAAAATAATGCTTGAGCCAAAATAATGGGAAGCCTTTCCTCTTACCTGTACAAACTGCTCCAGGGCTTGTCTGTCCAAGCATGTGTAGTTCTGCAGGAACTTGAGCTTTTCCAGCTGGAATTGGTCCCGAAAATGTGTCTCTGCCTGCTTCTCCAGCAGCTGGAACACCATAGCACCCAGGAGGAGGTAAAAGAGATACCCCAGTACCAGCAGCGGAGTCCAGCTGATCTTCCAGCTGTGCATGCTGAGGAGGGGCATGCTGCTATCTGCCCTTGCCCGTCCCTGCTCAGTACTTCATAGGTTACTGCCCCAAGACGTGATCTACCCAAAACACCCAGGAATCACACACCCATGTTCCCAGCTACTGCCCTGGAGAATTTTTCAGTAGAACATCAGGGTATCAGGCCTTACAGAATGAGACTAAGAGAGAAATTTTATCCCTCCTCATCTGTTCTCTATCCAAAATAAAGGGTGAACATTTATGGCTTAATAAGAGTTGTGAATCAGAGTGTTTTTCTTCTATTAGTTTTCTCCAAAGATCTCAATCAAATGAATAAAGCCCTCTGAGGTTGGTATTGGTTTCCAGGCTGGGAAGCTGAATCAAAACTGCGGTCTTACCCCAGGTCTTAAATACATAGAGTCACAGACAGACTCTTAACATCTTGACAAGTAAAGCCTTACTCTAAACATTAGACTTCTGTACAAGAAAATGCTCTAAACTCTCTAATTACAGCAGACTCCCCAGAAGAAAGAAGACTATGGAGCTGAATAAATGGAACAGTCAATAGCTGCTGTCTGTACCATACAAACATTGCTGGCAGCACTAAAACCAGCATGCTGAAGCTTATAAACATCCTGAATTCAACTTGGTCACACAACAGGACCTCTTTCTTCTCTAGTCCTAATAAGATCAATTCCCTCACTGCCTGGCCTACTGCTCCTGAACTCTGTCAGATCACTCCACCCTTTAGTCCATTGAGTTAGAGAATAAACCACTCATACCTACTGCTTTCAGTCTCTGTATTGCCCTTTTAATCCAAATACCTAGGGGGGAAGGAGGGCTTGAGGTTAATCATTAGCTAAAAAAGTATCAGAGTTTCAGTCATGGGAACTTTAATAATTATCATGCACTGGAAATGAGCTGGGCTTGCATTTTTTTCTGCAGGAAGAGCTTTATGTCATCTGTGTCACACTGCTTCTGAAAGAAAACACACACACACGCAGAGGAAGATGGCCAGGTGGCCAGGGCTGCAATTTTGTTAGTACACTCTCTTACTGTTAAAATGTTCTGGATATAAATATCCCTACTTTGCTTAGCATTCAGATGGTTTTACACCTATCCTTAAACGAGGTAGCCCTCACAGAAAAAGACTGAGAAAATGATTTAATTCAGATCTGTATCTGGGAAAATCCCCGCACTTGCCATTTGTACTGGGACCGCTCTATTGGTGTGAGTGGGGGAACAGAAATATTTTAACGGGGAAGTGCAATGTGCAAGGACTCAGAGCCTTGATGCTCTGTTGTTTCTTTTCAGCTGAAAAAGTGAAACATTTGGGAGATGGAAGTTACAGTAGCATTGATACTACTGAGCACTGCAACAATATTATGAACCAAACTGATGTGAATCAGCTGAGACATCCCGCTTATTATCACTGATGGAAGGCCTTCTCTTGGTCTGTGCTAAGGATGACAATTACTTACACAGTATCTAACAAGAACATCTCTCTTGTGTCTGACTTCCATAACTAAAAGGTAGAGCTTGTTATTCCATTCCTTGTGAAATGACATGGGTAGACAAGCCTGGGGAGTTGCACTAGCAGGGCTGTCTCTGGTAGGAGATCCAGGTGTTGTGTTGTTGTTGATAGGACCTATGACTACCAGGCCAAGAGAATGCCAGCCTACTGGTTTTCTGGAATGGATGCAAACCATGGAACTGTGCAGAGCTGGGCTGGGACAAATTTTCTCCGTTGAAGTACATTTCACAATTAAGTGTATGAAACTATAAGATATAAATGAACAAATACAGCACTTAATCAGATTTTTGTCCCCTTCTGTCCTTTTCAGTTCGGATCAATGAAGCATTCCAGCTGACAAACTTGGCAGGGTAAATTATGCCTTAAGAAAAAATGTCCACTCAGGCTTACTTTTGAGATCTAAATTTTCTGAGGGTGTCACAAATTGAGTCACTAACATCATCAAGGTGTGTTTATTTCTACACTATTGTTATTCCTACTGGTTTGGTTCTTTCCCCCTCTAGTGTCAGGCTGCAATATAGGAATCAAATAAAGCCAGATTTTGTGCAGCAGCCCTCAAGTTATGCTGTGCCACAGGAAAAAAGAAACCCAAATATGTACATTTGGAAGTAAACTGAAGACTTACGATTTCTGTGTGAGTTCTGAATCTGGAAGAGGGAGTTCACTATGGCTTACCACATTGGAAATTAAATTTGGCTTCCAGGTAAAAAGACATAATATGCAGTGTGCTGAAATAACAATACTAGTAAATCGCTTTTTATGACAGGATGACAAAGCACATTCTCTAGTCTTAACTTCTCTTGTTGCTTTTCTAATGCTCTTCTGATTAAAAAATAAAGAAACCTGAGTTCACAAACTTTAGAAATAGGAAGTGTGGAATGCAAGAACTTCTTGAGAGTAGCTGAACATGGAAGCTGATTGTTCTTCTGAGCTCCTGCTTTTCCAGTGCTCCCTGCCAATGTAGAACATAAGAGTGCATCTGGTCTCAAAGCTAGGGAATGACTTCTCACGAAACATGTTTTGTATCCAGGACTGGACATGATCTCCTTGATTATTCCTTCACTTATCTTTCTTCCTCACTGTGACTGACTCAATGGGATCCAGCTTTTCCCACAGAGAACCTGAGCCATTCTGGAAAGGACAGATACCAAAATGACATCCTGGTTTACAATCAACATAATCACTTTTCATGTATTACTTGGAGCAAATCAAAGGATTCAGTGTTCTCCAAATGCTTTACCTATTGTTCTTACAGCTCCTAACAAATCTTGAACACGGATAGATGTGAAATAGAAGATAGGCCAAAAATAACTGACATGGTTTGCTCACTTTCCTCCCTGGTTTTCAAAAGCCAGAAAAAATACCATTGTGATCAGAAGTATAATTTACATTGAGAAAAATAAGCTGTTTCTAAATTAAGTAACAAAATAGTTGAAAGATACCTTGGCTGATGCTGTTATTCTCAAGCTTCTGATGGACAATGATTTTTGGACTAGTTTTTCTGGTAGAAATGTTTCTGTACAGAAACAGTTGGCAAAGCGGATGCAAAGATCCAGGGATTCATTCTTTCACATGCTAAGCATTTCAGCCTGAACAGTTTGTACAAGGAAATACTGAATTATTTTAATTTGTTTTGCTCCTTGAATGACTTTTAAACTCTGCACTGCAGAGAAAAACTAAGGAAATTATTTTAGAACCGTATTAAATTTGAGAACCATTGCATTTCTTCAGGCATGACCCTGCCATGTGGCAGTTTTCTACTTCTGATTTTGTTCTCACTTCAAATTTAAACCAATCATTTTGACTTCCTGATTTATGTTCATATAGGTGAATACATGAAGCATTTTCAGATAAATATTATAAAGAATTCTAAGATTTCAATAGTATTTTTCTCAGACAGATTCCACAGGAAGAAAAAAAAAAGATTCTTTGAGTTCTGTAATTATTGTATTGGAGGTAGATTTTGTTTCTGTTCTTTATCTGTATAAAAGCATTTGAATAAATCCACTGTTGGTCCACAGATACAAGTATTTGTTTCATTCACTATTTGTGTCAAATGAAGCACTGCAGCTACCCCCTAAAATGAACAGAAGGTAACCTTTAGAAAATCTCAGGTGTCACTCCTGAGCTTTTTCTCAAGGAAAAGGGAAAAGGAATCTTCATTTTTATTGTGGTGGTGTCAAATCAAGGCATGGATAGTAACCACTATAAATATTCAGTTTACTTTGCTTGTCTTTTAGGTGAGGTTTCAAAGCAAACATTGCAGGAAGTGAAACAGATTAAAAAACAGAAAAAGATCTTTTAACATTGATTAAAGCAAAAATAAAAGTGATTCATATGAAATAATACAAAACCAGAAGTTTGATTGTTGTGGTTATTAAAAATTCACTTTGAAAAGACAAACAAATTCTATACAGAGCTACCAAATATGCTATATGTAACAAGGCATTCCCAGGTGTTCATCTTCTTGGCCGTTTTCACTAGCTGCGTGTTTGGAACAGGCAGCATTTACAAGATCTTAACATTTTATTATGTTGAAGTGCTCTCAGTTTATGCTACTAACATAAAATACTTGCATCCTGTGATTGATTAAACCAGTATATATGACATTATATACTTACACTGTTACACATGTGAACCTCATTTCCCCTTTCTTTAAAAACGCAGGAGTGACAAAGGGACATTGAATTAGGGCATGTCCATCTTCCGAGAAAGAGAAACTCAACATAAGGTTACGTCATTTTTTTCTTGGAGCTCTCTGGAAAGCTGCAGTGGCCAGGAAATAGTGAAATGCCCAAGCCAAAACCTGGCTGGCTCAAGGGTTCCACTAATGCAGGTCCAGACTGTTTACAGAGCCCTGGCAGATTCAACATAAATAAGAACAGATCCTTTGGCCTTTATTAAAAGTCTGAGTTATATCCTGACCCTCCCAGAAGCTACACTGCTGTAACACACCAGAGGACGTGTATCTTCTTCTGAAATTAACTACATAGAAGATTGGCAATGTGTTTAAATAAAAGATGAGATGATCCACAATGTCTGGCACCAATTAATCCCAGAAATATCTGCAGGGAGTCTAGCACTCTAGAGCTACTTCTTCAAGAAATCTCCACCAAAAGAGAGAAAAAAAGGTATTTGAATTTATTCTGGTTGCAGATAATAAATGTATTTACTATTTGAACATTGAACCAAACCCAACTAGATATCATGTGAATTGACTGGAGTGAGATGTGCATGAGTATCTCCACGTTTAGCAATGCTGTTTTACATCAGCATTAGGGAGGATTCAAGACCAGGATAAATGTGGGCCTCTCGTTGTTTCTTCAAAGTAGTAAATGCTTGGGTTATTTCAAATTAATCTTGAAGTTACATGAAGAGAGATTATTAAAAGAAGAGACTTTGTCTGTGGCCAACAAAATTTCTTGAAGCAATGAATGCTTTCACAAAGCCACATAGATGTAGAGAAGGAATCCAGAAGCCCTCCAGCACCCCAGAGAAGGCCATCAAAAGCTGGAGCCAGGCTTTTCACAGTGTGGCTTGTGAGAGGAAGAGAGATAATGACAAAAAGAAAAGTTCAGGCTGGACGTAAGGGAAAACCTTTTCATCACAATGACAGTCAAACATCGGAATGAATTGCTTAGAAAGGTTATGCAGTCTCCATTCTTGGAGGTTTTCAAGACCACATTGAACAAAGCCCTCAGCAGCTTGGTTTGATCTCGTAACTGATGTTCTTTTGAGGAAGAGGTGGGATTAAAGACCTGCTAAGATAATTTCCAACCTGAATTTTCCTGTGAATACAAAAGGCAATTTTTGAAAAGAAGGAGGCCATTTTTTAAAAAAGAGAATGCTTTATATCTTAAGACCATTATTTTCTAAATAAGCAATCTTTTCTTTCCACATGATCTTATGAAAATTTTCAAAAGATTCAAGAAAGACATTCTAATTACATGGTTTTATATATTTATATGGGTTTCTGTTACTGGATGCACTTTTGTCCAAGATCTTAAGTCTGGTATAAGCTTAATCTTAGACCATGTTGCCGATCAGGTACTACTTTGTTGACAGCGATTGAATTTCACACCACATTTACAATAGTGTAAAAAAAGGCTAGAGAATTTTGAAACAGAAGAGCAAGGAATTATTTTCTCTCTGTGAGTGACATGTGTGGCAAACTGAGAACAGAACACTGAATCATCAAGTAGTACACCATCACATAACTCATACAAAGATAGCAGAGATCCTTCTTTTAACCAGTTACTTAAAGCCATTGGAAATGCTTCAGTGTCAAAATGAAGGAGATGTTGGACCAGTGATTCCCTTTTAGCCACCTTCAAATAAATTCACGGCAATGGGTATTTTACTGGAAACAAAAAGAGACAGTTGCTTCACCCAGCAACATTTTGGAATTTGTGGCTCTTCTCCAGCTACCAGGGCTGGATGGAAGCAGGAATATGGCCCTATTCTCCTCAACAAAGCTGTATGAACACTGATACAGTGTGTATTTAATACAGTGTTTATATATAACAGAGTGAGAAGAAAAAAAATAATGACAGACATATAAAAATTCTGGAAGGATGATTTAATATAATCTCCAACAAAGCAGACATCTAAAAGGGAGAAGGCCTGTGGATTTTTCAACTTCTGACCAAATCCTTGAACTCTTCTCAAAGCAAGAGTAGATCTGACTTTTATCTCAGTTTGCACATACAAAATTCTGCTAAAGCTTACCAATTTATATGGTATATGTGTTGACTTTTGTAGAATATTAAAATAAAGGTATAACTTTAGCATTTTTAAATTGATTGCACATTAGTTGTTAATTTACAAACATGTATCTTCTGTAGGTTTGCACACAGCAATTCACCATGTAGTTCTGTATAATTATGAATTTGAAAAAGAATTAAGTATCACCAATTTAATGAAATATATATCCTTGAGAATATGTGACTTCTGCCAATATATTGTTTTATTTTTATGTGAACAACTCATATGCTTCTAAATGTATGACTATAGTATTATCACTAGCATGAAAAATGACAGCTTCAAGATGGTAGTATGTATATCTCAGAGAAATAGACTGTACTTTGCATTGCATTTTTTGATTTTAATTTGGCATGTAAAACAAATTGTTTCATAACTGGATATTATGCAAAAAATAGTACTGAGTCAATAGTGAACTTACATTGTATATAAGATAAATGCATTTAAATTTTCACATCTCATTGGTGTTTCAGAAGTATTGGCCTTGTTCTATTTAAAGCCTATTAAGTGTACTTGTTTCTTCTGAAACCTGTATATTCTGGGAGTATGTGCATTTTGCCCAACATTTAATCCATTCAAATAAAAAGAAAACAGTTGGGAAATTTTAAACTCTAGAATTACTTTCTAAAATACATTTGATTTTTTATTACAGTGCAACCTCAGTATTCTAATAATCTGATATGAAAATTGTAATTCCTTGAGGGAGAAAACTATCAAATGAAATTTTATGGAATTTTATAACCCAGGTAACTACCATCATTGAACAGATATCTCTTGATGTTCAATAGGTATAATTAATAAAGTCTTATGCAAATCGATGCAAAAAACCCCTATCAGTAATAATAAGGGTTTCCCACATTAAAGCTGTATAGGAGCATTAATACATTAGATAATTTTAATATTTAGAAACATACAATGAATTTTCATAAACAAACATATTTGGCAAACTCCTGATTAGTTGTTTCAGTTTTGTTAATCTTAAAGCAAGATGAAGATACTGAGTGCAAATACTCAAATATCTGTTGTCAGAGAAATGGATTTTGCTGTCAAAGACAAATAATTTCTATATCTTTACCAATTAAATCTGTACATCTGAAGTACTTACTTGTACCTGTTTCTAAAAAGAAGAGGAAGGGAAAGAATAAAGGTCTTTCACTGTTTCTAAAAGGAAATAGTGGACTGTGTCAAGAATTTCATTTGTTCCCCAAACCTGAAAGGAGATAAAGAAATACATTAAACTATACTTCAGGTTGCATTGTCAGTTTTAAAACAAACTTCAGAAACACAAAACAGAAGAAAGAAAAAAAACCCCTTTAAGACACAAAAATCATTCATCTCCTCTTCTGCATTTTCCTTTCTCTACCCCAAGATTGAACATGGCATCAAAAGCATGTTTGCAGAGTAGCCCTTTACTAAAAAGCTTTCCAATGTAGTTATTACAATGCTTTAACAATCCCAGCAAGGCCCTGTGAATGTACCTGCTTTAATTCTGCTCTGTTTAGAAAGCAAATGGTAATAAACCGACAATCCCTGAGGTAATCTTTACTGAGACCCCTCATTCCCACCCTTGCATTACTGTCACTAAGGATAATCATAAGCATTCCCATGCTTTCTATTTATGAAACTTATTTTCCACTCTGTTGGCTTCTGCACACATTTATTCTTTTTTTTTTCTCCCCATCTAATGTATAGTAGGGCCCTCAGTTTGCTCCTAAGATACTGATACAACAGTTTGAAAGGGTCAGGATCAATAAAGGAAAGAGCAGTAAGGATGTTGACATTTTTTAAGCCCAGCAGACTTTGGTTTGGCTGACCCTGTGCTTCCTCTTGTTGTTTCCTGCAGGGCACTGTTTGTGTAACAGTCATGCAGAGTGTGAATATATTTGCATGTAAATGTAGAAATGATTGCTGAACATCTCAGTTGAAGAGAGTTTGGTAAGGAAGCAACACAGCACCAAACTGGGATTCAGCACATTTAGATTCTGTGTGAAAGTGTCTGACTCAGCTTAATGACTCCGGGCAAATAATTTCTCTTTAGTTTATTTTGTTTATGTTTGAAATTTCTTGAGGAAAAGTTATGTGACTGATAACACATAGTGTTTTTCCCCTGATGTTTGAAGTGAGAGCACATTCTTCTTCTTCTCTTCCTCTCTAACTCTACTTTACATCTGAAAGCTTTTCTTTCTGGGGCGTCATAGCCCCAATCCCTGTCCCCTAAGAGAAAACCCTCCAGTTATCCTGCTTCATCTTGCTAAATTAGAATTTACAAACTTTATTTGCTCAATGGTTCCTGCTATCAGTGGCTCCATCCCTCACATCTGGAAGGTTTTCCCTTTCCTCACAAGGATGAAAAGCCTTCTTTTATCTGCTAAGTTGACTCCAAAGCCTTCTCAGAACTCGCTGCTGAGCTGTCTCTTGTCTATGACATAGCAGGTCCCTACATGGTTGTTGAACTGACATAGCCTCTTTAATTTTTGTTCTTCTGCCTATGCTTAGCAATTGGTTGAGTCATCCAGCCCTGCACTGCCAGGATGATCAAATGCTACTCCATTCCTTTTTCATCTACTTAGGACAGCTCATCTTGTCTAACTGAACTTCAGAACAATTTTAGAAGTGTTGACTGTCCTTTGTTCTGCAAGAATACCTTTTGTGACTTGGGGTCTAAATAGTTGTCAATGTTGGTAATGTCTAGTCCCTTCTGAAACTGATGGATGATGCCAGGTAACGGCATCATCTGAAAACAATCAGGAAGGAAAAGGCATTTGAGAGAGACATTCTTGATATGGAGTGATTTAGGAGATGATCACAGGATAAGATGTGCTTTTGTTAATTATATTACTCTACATCACAGATTGAATCAGATTTGGACCTTGTGAAGGCCTGAGAGGTTGGTTGTAAGACATTTATTTCTAACCTTCTTCTGATGAACTACCTATAAATCCAGCTTAATTTCATTTGCAGAAGAAACCTGACAACAGCTTTTCTAAATAAAGACAAAAGGGATCCCAAAGCCTAAGCGTGCTAAGTGTTTGCATTGGATGAGTGTAGGGAGGCTGTTTTTTCAGCCAGTGTGTATTTACCTGACAGTTTTCTGATAAGCAGTGTGATACCAAAGCCGCACTTTGTGACAGGGCTAACACCATCTGCCAGGTGCTGATAGCTTGTTGAAAAATGCTGTCATCAGCACCAAAGTGCTGATGGAAAGTTATTGCTTCAGTAAGCACTTACACACTCATATTCTGTCTAATTGGTTGCTGCCACTAAAAACTATTATTCAGGAAAAAAAAAAAAAGCACAGGTCATTTTTCTTTATCATGATAAATTACTTTTAGGCTACCTTGCAGTGCCACTGTTGTTTATTTATTGCTTTTTGCTTCCTGCCAATTTTACTTATCTGCACTCTAGAGTGAACTTTATTACCTTCCTATGATTGCTCTTGGTACCTGATTTGATGACAAATACTCATAGAAAGTTTCATTAGACCTTGATATAGTGAAATATCTGCTAAGGACATATTCTCTGCTAGACAGAGTGGGCCAGTCTGCCTCCTGAGGTGGGGGTACAGTGCAATCATTTGAGTAATCTTTATTTGGTGTCAACTGCTACAATTAAATTTGTACCAGATAAAAACTAGGACAGATAGTTTAAAGAAAATCTATACAGAAAAATTTGGAAATATTTTAATCATCAAGAAACCACACTCAAATGCATTTACTTAAGGGTAAAATAATATACTATGCAGGTTGCACAGCCATGCATGCCCCAGACAGTTCACTGATGGTGGCTGAGTAACACACAGAGCCTTCATAGTTTTGCACTGCAGCACTGAGCTACTAAGAAAGTACATGTGAAGAACCTCAAGTGTTTAGAACAGCTGAGAACATAATGTAACATAACTGAAGCCAGAATCAGGTCTCACTTGTGTCAGTATAATGTGAACTAAAGCTATTTCGGCTTTAAAATGCTGTACTGGAGATTTTGGTTTGGCTTCCTATTTTTTGGCAGGATTTACCTTTCTTTTGCAGGATGTTCTGTCTTGCTTTAATGAAAGCTAGGATGTCAGCATCAGCCTGGCTGTCTCCAGTCAGAGGAATAGATGTACTTGAACTTGGTGGGGTTCTGAAATAAGAAAGTATACCTGTGGACTCAAGTGAGTAAAAAAGGTTAATTTTTCTGTCTCCTCTTTTTTCACCACGAAGGATTTTGTTCTTTAGGTGCATCGTTAGATGTGGCACAGTTTAGTGGAGAATTGATCTTACGACTTCTTAATAGTCTTATGTAGGTTCCCAAGATTAGCCACTATCTCTTTAGTGTGGGAAGGCTACATGCTTGTCAGCTATAGACCTCTCACAAAGGGCTAAAAAAACTGTACTGCTGAGTCAAAGACTTACTTCGAAGTGGAAAAGCTTAACGTAGTGAGTTTACCAGTGAAATGATGGATGTGACTATGCCATGTGTTTGCTTACTTCAGGCTGCTATACATTTGAACAGATCAATAGAATTTTTGCCTACTGTGGGGGAATTAAGTTTTCATACGTACACAGAAGTAAACAATCATATGGCATTCAGGAAAGTTCCTGACAGACACAAATCCTTTGTGCTGCTGAGTCTCCAGTCCTAGATGAACTCTTGTATCTATGCAGTGAAATCATTGACTTACCACTGCTTTTGATAGATCCTCTGGTGGTGTGAGATGATGTAATACAATGAAGCTGTTCTAATCAGCTGAGAAAGCTATGAATTTTCACCTGCATCTTTAACCTTGTTTAAAGATTGAGCACTAATGGGGAGATGAGAAATACAGGGGCAAAAAATTACAATACAGAAGGACAAGTGGAACTGAAGGGAAAACCTTTTTTGTAACATACCCTACCTCCGTAATTATATTTATTTTCACTGTTCCTTACTGACTGTAGCAGTAGGTTTGTGTGACTGACATACAGAGCAGTCTAATATCCTTGTCTATGTGCTACTAATAAAGTTCTCAGCTGCTGAATCAGTGAACCAAAACGAAAAAAAGAGAAGAAATTACTCTGAACTTCAAACTCCCCTATTTTTATGTATTTTACAAGGTGATCGCAGAGCACCAATAAAGGACCATTCTCAACTGATTTTCATTTATTTAAAAACAAAATAAAAAATAAAAACCCACAGTATATTTGAGAAGGTACTTTCTAAATTCCACTCCAGCTTCTGTTTTTCTTCTGCTTTTCTTAAACCCAAATGCAATTTAAAACATTAGGTTTTGGGGGATGAAATTTTCCATTACTTTTTTTCTGTTCTAGAAATGGATTGTTTTGGAAAATGGAAGAAAAAAACCCTTGTGCTTTGTTCTTACTAATGCAGTAGGAAAAATAGTAACTGGACTATATTTTCCTAAGGGTGTTAATAGCTAGAACTGTTGAGCACAATAAGAATATAACTTCTGGAAATAGAGTGACTTGGCATAATATTCCAGTGGGAGAAAAGAATGTGGAAATAAACACACTAGAAAAAATAAGGAGGCTGAAAAAACCAGTAGTTTCTGTTAACCTTCTAAGCTGATTTTCACAAAGCAGCACCTCTTTTGAGATAACATGACATATAACCTTTGCCAAGCCTGAAACTGTTGCCATTTTATTTTAATAGAATGATTTGTGGGAGGGAGATTAAAAATATTTTAAGGACAAAATCACAAGTTTGAAAAAAATCTCTGCCTAGTTCCTGGATTCTACAGTTCTGCAATATGTACACACTCTGATTTCTCTTATTTTCAAATGTTTTTATTTACCCTTTCAGACTCCCTTTCTCTGAGAAGACACAGTCATGAAGATTCATAAGCTTGTAGAGAAAAAAGCCTCAGGCCAAACATGAAATCACCTGTGTAATGCTGATGATGCAGCAGGTTGGGCTAAAGCTATGTGGCAGCCTGCAGTTGTTTTGGAAGTTGGAGAAAAATCTGCAATTTTTTTTAAATTTTAGTTTTTATATTTCAAGGAGACTGTTTTTAAATAGAGTGATGGAGGACTGTCATGGCATTACATTATTTTGTACTTGTTTTTTTCTCTGAGTAGCCCAGGTACAGTTCTTACCTTGTTTTTAAAGCTTGGTTACCAGAAGTGATTGAATTGTATTTCACAGCTGGAGCTTCATAAGGGCTGTCTCTTGTGGTGTCTGAAAAACTGGAATGGGAAATGAAGAAATGAAAGAAAATGAAGGAAATAAAGAAAAGAATATAGCCCTTGTGTAGGCAATATTAATACATACACCAAGTAACTACAAAGAAGATTTTTTCAAGATTTTTAAAAATCTATATAAAACACTTGTTTACTGGAAGAAGATTTTCAGTTTAATCCATATGATGATTATGTTTATATAGAGAACGTGGCTATGAAAGAATGACAAATAACTTCATAAAAATTATACATTTAGTATTGGCCTTCCAAGCCAGGCTTGTAAAGCACTTTGATGTATCCGATGGACAGTTTGTAATGGTATATTTAGTTCCTAAACTGACTATTAGCCAAGTGAGGCCTTAGCTCATTTTCCATTCTTTCTTCAGTCAGGCAAAATTATTACCAAAATCAGCGAGAGACTGGATAAAAACTCAGTGAGGACTTTGGGATGGGGCTTGGTGATGATAGCCAAATATATTGCAAACAGCTGCTGTGCATTCCTGCCCCTGCAGATATCATTATCAAGGAAGCTCGCTGTTAGGGAGGGAGTTTTCTGCCACTGGGTATCTAGGGACTCCTTTTCCTGGGGGGTGCATATACTGCCAGATCCAGTGCCAATCTTTGAGTGGAAAAACTGAATTACTCAGTGTAAGGATTTTTCCAGTAGATGGCAGGATTGGCAAGTTCTTGCTTTTCTAACTCTGCAGTAGTTTGTTCATTGTTGGCTGATGAATTGATATTTCTGGCAGAGAACTTGAAAAGGGAAAGAAATTTATTACTAAAATTTTACTGTATTACACTGTGCCAGGTTCAGTTTTGCAGAAGATATTGTGCCCAGGAGTATAAGTCATTTTCAGTTGAACAGCTCCAGGTTTGCTGAACGATTCTCTTTAACTCCTCGAGTCCCACACCATTCACACCTGCCTAATTCAACTAAAGCTATATTGTGTTTAATGTTAATAATATTCTGTAATTTATTACACCTACATATTACAAAAGCTAGAAAGGATGTGTGATGTTATTACCTACTACGTGGTTTAACAGTATCTGTGAACCTCATATCGTCATTCTGCTTTAGGATTTCCTGAACACTTTTTCCATTGATTTGGCAGTTATTAAAAATGAAGTGATGTAGTGTTTTAAATTCAGTTTTCTAAAAGGCCTCTATGTCTGTGCCCTGAGATACTGAAGCATCCAAGTCATTTTACTGTGGTTTAATAAATCGCTACACATCGACTGAATCATAGCAACCATCCCTGACTCTATTCTTAGCCTACAAGAAACGTAAAGTAATGTGACTTCATGTGATTCTTTTTCATTGCTTTCTTTTCATTGAAATAAGCATCTTTGTTTTCTCTTTGCCATGCACAAAATATATAATTTTATAAACACTGTAAGTGAGCTGAAGTATTTTATTTTTAAGCTGCAGTAGTTTATATGCTTGAACTACTTTTTTTTTCCCATTGAAATGAAAATAAAATTACTATCTAAAATTGTAAACTCCCCATTTGAAAGGAGATTTAGATTCAGATTGATTTAAAAAACTTATATACTACAGGTGTGGTGGGGTTGGAACTCTAGGGACGTCACTTTCAAGTGGATTCCTGGAGCAGGGGACAAATGGCAAAACTTGCCTTAAGGTGCTCTGGGAGAATTTGGCACCCAAGGAAAGCAATATTAAAAAACCCACTTAGACAGATGATGCCCAGAATCAGGAAATTAACATTAGTGTGCTTAGAGATGAACCTTAACCTCCTATCCTGTGTGAGTAGGATTGCAAGCAGACATTTCTACTGTGGCATGCAAACTGTTCTCCTGCAAGTTAAGGAAATTTATAAAGAAGCTTATAACTATTTTTTGAAATGACTCAAAGATCTGTTTCCACATGAGAGGTTAACAATTAGTGTAGTAATCTAACAAATGAGTCCCTGAGTTCGGCACAACTCAAATCCATGTTTCATATATCCTAGAGATTTCTTTAATTCCTAGGTTAGAGGGATGGTCTGTATGGGGATAACTTGCATCCTTCCTACTGAAGCTCTGATAATGGCGTTGCAAGATAAGTTGAATCATAAGAGGACAAAAGAGTGTAATTTTGATGCACAGTGGTTTGCAAGCTCAGATGCAACTTGTTCCTAGCCTGTTCTTAGAAGTCAGGACTCTCCCTCTTCATCCGAGTGTTACATGCTATTCCAGTGAGGCAAAAAATTGAGAAACATTCTCTAAATCTAATGGAAAGTCATTATGCCTGCATGGGGTGGGGGTAATGATACCCCTCTCCGTGTGCCCAGCCTGAAGGACTGGACATCTCAGGATGCTCAACAAAGCCAAACAAAACCATGCCTGACATGCCTTAGTGTGATGAAAATCTTCTTCAGGGGGTTGATCTAGAGACCTCTAGAGGTGCCATTCTACATTTCTGTAATGTGCAAACAGGCACTTCTGGATCACATTTTAGATTTGGGTGGACTTACACGGTATATAAGTCCTGTCTCTTTGTCTGTCTCCTAAGCTTTAACCTCTAACATTATTCAGCTTGTTTTGACAGCATACAATTCCCATTTTTTCATTCTGCATCTATCTGATTTTATCTTGAGCTGAATTTAAGCAATCTCAAAGACTGTTTTCTGACAACCTCAGCAAAATCCCTGCTTTTTCTGGAGATTAAAGGTAGTCTCTCCACTTTATATTTGTTTTTATAACCTAGTCCCTGAAGTTTCACTCAGTGGATAACTTGCTTTTTTTTAGGGGGAGGGGAATCCTCTGTTGGGGTGTATTTCTCAGTCAGGCATGGGGCCGTGGTCATAGAGATGTACACAGTGTTGCAGCAATGTTTCCCTTGCTGCAGGAACCCAAGGACCAGAGACAACTGATCCGTGGACTGATCAGCTCCATCAAGTACATGGGGTAGAGGAGCTGGAGAGCCGATGCATGTCATGGTATGAATGCTTCATTTGCCAGCTGAAAAATAATGGAAAATCAGGTAGATTAAAATTAAAAGTGAAAAGTTTGAAAGTGTGCAACCTCTGCAACATTTAAAAAACCTCAGCTGCAGTTCTCCAGTTATCTGAGCTTTGGACATGAGGGGAACAGATGTTCAGTGTACAGACAGGAAAGATTCAAGCTGCTTAAAAGCTGAACATTTTAGAAGTAGGCTACAAAATTAAATTTGGCCTAACTTGCAAATTCATAGATAAATTGTTCCAGTTGTTACAAAAGAATGTGAAAACCTTTGAAATGTCACTAATTGATGATGTTATTCCCAGATTATGTTTTATCATTATGTAACACTGCAGAAACAGGACAGCCAAGGAGTCTGAGATTGAACATACTGTGAGGCTTGCTGGAATAGGACAAACGGGATTCAGTAAAAGGAAATGAGTGAGGTTAAGAAAGATTTGACTGAGATAAAAAGGAATGCATTCCTTCTGGGAGAAGGAAAAATATCCAAAATTTTTGTAAAATTTGAATAACTATCAAACATTTATTTGATTCAAAGGGAATACAAAACCAGTTCAAAACTGCTGAAACTAAATGTTCAGTGAAAGAAGTAATTTGAATAGACAAGGATCTGATAAATTCCTTAAATGAAAGCCATTGTGGGAGGGACTGTATGAGGAAGAACAAAAGGCTGTGCTTGAATTCTGAATGTGTGGAGCACACATGGAGTGCTGAGCCCAACATGCATTTTCAGACTTGTCTCAGACTTGACAGGAATCCATTGAGAGACATAAACATATATACAGTATGAATTGCAGGTAGCACCACAAACTTTCAGATCTTACTGAGGCAGAAATGCTCACTATTCAACTCTTTTATTTACACAGACTCATTTTGACAGGTTAACAATTCAGCCATTTCTTTCAATTGAAAAAAGAGACGTTTGGTCATGAAACAAGTGCCTTTTAGATGTGTGTATCCTTCTTAAGCCTCAACAGGATTACCAGCGACCCTTCTCTTGTTATTGTAGTTATAAATTAACTTAGTATAAAATACAATTTGAACCTTCCCAAGGCTTAATTTTCTCTGGTAACATGATTAAGGCGTGTCAAACAGTAACAATCCACACAAATCTTGCACTAGAAGTTGATCAAAAGACTTTGTTCAAACACATACAAAGATCTCAAGGAAGATTAGACTTATACCTGTATCCTTTGCATGCTGAGATACATAATTTATTATTTCTAGCCTGAAGATTGCATTTACATCCATTCACATTCAGGAGTTTGTCTGAATGGTTTTACTGCATGTTTACTCTGTCAACAGCACTCTTAGATTTCTGACATAAAGCCTACTAAGTTTTAGATCTTACATCTATTGAACACACCTGTTAACTGAATTCCATTTTGGAAACAGGTTTTATTTACACCACATTATATCAAATACAATTTATGTCAACTTTTGCTTTTGTGGTTGGTTTTTCTGCTCGGTGAAGATAGAAATATTATTCCAAAGAAAGAGATTGTTGATTTTCAGGCAAGTTAGAAAGAAGGAGCCATTTGTGTCTCAGGGCTATGTAACTGAGAGAAGTGCCTGTAGCCTGGATTCATTCTATACAATTATGGGAACTGGTAAGTAAAGTTCCTGTGTCAACTGGGGTCAAGGAAATCCTTGGGAAATAAATATTCTATTATTTTATTCTTTTAAAGTCTGTGAAATGTGAAACCTTTACTCTAAAATGTTATTGCCTTGGGTAGGGGAAAAAGTAAATTTTCATGCTCAGTGGGATATTAAGCCTGTAGCTCCTGCGTCAAAAAAAGCAGAAATAGTGTTTCTACTGCCATATACATCCCACTGGAAATGTACCTGAGTAAAATATGTTTAAACAGCCTAACAAAAAGTAAGATCAACTTTCTAGAACCATAGGAAGGAAAGAGTACTTGACTTTTAAAGATTATTGCAAAAATACTGATAGAGATGGGAAAATAAACGACATTCATCCCAACTCCCTCTACCATTTTAGTTCCAAAAGATGAATATTCTGTGTCTGTGATATATATGCAAGGATGATCCAGTCAGTCTTAGTCAATATGCCCATTACTTAGACACAGAGAAACTGTTCACTGTGAAGAACATCTGCTTTTTTGCAGGAAATCATGTGGGGCAGTACTAATCTGTACTGATTATGAAGCATTTACTACAGATACATGAAAGTTTAAAATAGAAGATATTTTACAGTTTTAAGAAAATTCAGTATTAATTATTTAATGGCATGTAGGAGATATTATATTTCCTGACAAGCAGGAAACATCATTTGTGCAGACTATTGTCATAAAAGTGTAGGTAAAGCCACTCATCAGAGAAATGGTAATTGTATAATGAGGAGAGGGAGAAAAAGAGAGCAAGAGAAAGGTGAGGAGGGAAAGAGAAAGAGGGAGGGAGAAAGGAAGAAGGAAGGAGAGAGAACATCT
The DNA here is from genome assembly GCA_013397175.1 of Platysteira castanea. Lineage (NCBI taxonomy): Eukaryota > Metazoa > Chordata > Aves > Passeriformes > Platysteira > Platysteira castanea. The sequence goes on along the minus strand of VYXC01011987.1, from coordinate 871,442 downwards.
CCATTTATTGTCCTTGAATGCAGAAACCTGCAGTCAGGTATGTGTTTCTTGCACTCTACTTTCCCTGATGGTTATGAAAAACCTATTACTGCAAATTTAAATTAGAGGTTTTGAAATCAGAGGTGACTGTTGATGAAACAACCAAGATGATTACATTTTTCTACTGTAGATGATGCACCAGCATCTTACAAAATCAAATATAATATCATTGTGGAATAATATGCTGCATAAATGTAGCACCATGACATTTTTCAGTAACAAATCTATCTAGGACATATATGAAATAATTTAAAAATTTTATTTGAAGCCCCCTGCATACATCCCAAAGGAGATAAAGTCTCCTCATACAGCAAAACTGATTGGTAACAGGCTTGCCTTTCTTAGCTGTCATGGGGCCCCTAGAGAAAGGTTTCCAAGGTTCCAAGACCAAGAAGTCAAAAGAACTGAGGTACAATAAGCTACCTGTAATAGGACTTCCAAATAACTGAATGATAAAATTTCATTTTCTACAGAATCATTTCTGTTGTAACTGAAAATAGAGTGTTTCAGTGTGACATTTGCAAAAGCATTCTGGAGGACCACACTTTTACTAAAACTGCATTTTTTCCCATGTAAGGAAGGAAGAGAAAAATAAACAGTTTACCTGTTAGTTGATAGATGCAGTGAGGATCTGATAAACTGTGGACAAACAGTGGTAGTATTTGGTGAGGTAACCATCTCTGGCTTTTCCTGCTGGGTTTAGATTGACAAATAAAATTATGAGGATAGGATTTTTTTAGAGTGCTTCATATTGGCCTATGAATTTCAGAAATAACCAGGTAAGCAATGGCTCATTCAGAAAACACGGAGTCTGAATCAAACAGTATTTTCTCCACTTGCACAAACACTTCTGAACAGAGAGAAAAGTATTTAGGATTGGTTCAAGTATTTTTTAGCTCAAGTTACAGGTTTTTAATATGTAGCAGCATGTGTTTACTGATTTGAGTTTCTTAGGGAGCTCAGATATATAGATACGTCAAGATCTAAGAAATCAATCTCAATTAAATTTCCCAGTTTTCTAATCTTCCACTGATGAATCATGAGAGGTTGAATTCTGGACCTCTCCTGTTAAGGGATAGAGAAAAATGTGCTGCAGTGAATTCAAGAATATTACTTGCAGTGCTTTGAAAAGCCTAAATATTTAGACAGGAAGATGACTAAAACATCATCCTCTTTGCCACTAACAGGGATTTTAACTGGAAAAGTATTTGGCAATGATAGTTTGCAGCTAAGCTACTTAGGTGGCACTGTATGGATAACTAAGTTCGCCGCATTAAGTTCTGTATTTATTTTAGGCGTTTTTCTTAGAAATACAGTTTAAATTTATACTCTGAGAGAGTATCCTCTAATGAGAATTAACCAAAATATGGGCTTATAAAATATGAGATGTTTCTGCGTTTATAACACCTTTTCCTCAAAGATTAAATCTTCTCGTCCAGTTAATAATAAATGATATGGGATGGACTGCACTTCTTCATGAGGCTGATGTACATTTCATGGCAGTGCTTTGTTGTGAGATGCTATATCACTACTTGCAAGTCATTTAAAAAGTGTCAGAAGGGGAGCATAAGAAAGCTATGTTGTTTTAGTAGAGTGCAGTTTTCAGACTGGCTGTGCTATGAACTTCTAATACACTGGTTAAAATGGCAACTCCTTAGTTCACTTTTACACACGTCATTGCATGAGAGCACTCTGTGCTTAAACATTGGTGGACCTCAGCTAGAGAGTGAGGAAATACACTCTGTGCTGGGAGCTGTTGACCCTCTTGGAGCCTAGGGAAGCTGAAAGGTTGCTGGAGTCTTTGCAAACAAAGGAAGCAAAAGAGGAACAATTTGCTGCAAAAAACCTGATGAAATCATAGTTTTGCTAGCAGTAAAAAAGATTATTTTTTGCAATCTGATAATGTTCCTAATGTTTGTTGACATTTTTGGCCAGTTCTTCCCTATCAATCAAGTTGTTTGGGAGAACATGAAAAACAGAAAATAGAGCAGCAAAAAATGGGTTTGTTTGATTTTTTTAGCTTCACACAAGTGTAATTCACATTACCTTTGTCCAACTTAAACTGGCATAAGCACAGGTGAACCAGACCCCGAATCTCATCCTTCATATTCCTTTATATCTAGTCAATTAACTACTTTAAGAAATGATTTAAAATGTTATATTTACTTGAAAATGGAAGAAATATAAAGTGATTTCATACCTGTAATTTTTTTGCCTCTTCAGACCACCAGACTTCAAAGTCTTTTTGCAGCTTCATCTTCACTTTTTCCATAAGAAGCTGCAGGTGCTCAATCTCTACCTTCAGCCCTTTGAAGCGGCTGTAGACTATTTTATAGCTAATATGAAAAGAAGAAAGTGTATTATAGATTTTCCAATATATATCTGCACAAAGGTTTATCCTACCAAGAACAGTTAGAGATTTAAACTATAAAATAATATATAATAATCAGAGATGCAGAGGACACAGAGAGATGGTAGAAGGAAACATCTCATATTTTAAAAAAGCTTCACTGGACAGTAAGTGCAAGAAACTCATTCAACAAACCTTTTATTTCATAAGGAAGTTAATGAAATTCAAGTGGGATCAACATGGATTAACAATTAAAATACAGGTTCAATCAACTGTGAAAGTTATTTCTTTTGAATGCTCAGCATGTTACCATTAATAAATAACTGGTCATCTTGGATTCAGATAGGAACTAAGACTGATTCCCCTTTCAGATGGAAGCTTCATTTCTCTCTTGGCTATCAGACACTTAGAGATTTACCAGGAGAATGAAAGAGCCAGAAGTTTCCTCAGAGATTTTGAATAACATAAATGCTAGCAAAATACTTCCTACCGATATCCTTGTATCTATTTTTGTTATCCTCCTGGCTACAGTGACATTAGAGCAAGGTTAACCACAGTGTATTCTGCATACTATTTACACTTAGTGAGTCCTGTATATCCTAAAGGTTTTCTTTAGGTCAAGAAAGGAAGGACTTTTCTGAATCAACCCAAAAGGCTCACAATACATTTGGATTCAAAAAACAAGTTTCAAACACTAATCCTCAGGGAGGACATTAAGTTGTTTTTATTTATTTTAAACCTTTAGCTCAAGCATAAATTTTCCTCTCTCATCTGCTGTGGCATCTGACAGACAAACCAACGGCATATACACAAGTTTAAAAACTATTAGTGAACCACAAAGCTGATATTTTTAAAATGTCAGAGAAAACCCTGAGGGTAGCTGTGTGTGCAGAACTGTAATTGGAATATACTATCAGTGTAATTTATCTTCTGAAGGATGGTAGAAATCTGAGGCAGAAGTAATACCTTTTTTTTTCTTCTTCAATTTGCATTCGAAGATTCTCTTCTACTGGATCAAACTTTAGTTCTTCAGAAGGATTTGAAACAGCTATAGGAGAAATGATCAGATTTAAGCAATGATTATATGATGTCCAAAAAAGCAACTTCTAACTAAAATAAAAACTAGCTTTTAAGAGGTAGTTAATGAAATGGGGGTCATTAACCATTTCTCTCTCCTGGAAATGCCTCTTCAAGCTCCTTACTTAGGCCTTACTTAGTAGATGACACAGTCAATAACTACTGATTTTAATTAAATTGCTTATAATTGGGCTTTTTACTCATTAAAGACTGGAATATTAATTTTAAATATAAATAAAAGCAAGTTAAACATTCATATTTGGCATAAAACACTATCAAATGCATTCAACTGGTTTTGGCAACAGTTTTGGCAACAAAAACAAGACCAGAAGTTGTTGCAAATAGAAGACACACCGGTAGCTCTTGAAAGAGAGATTAACTTTGCTAAGCAATAAATTCAGATAATTAGTATAAATAAGGAAAATATCCTGAAACTATGTGAGAAAACTTTCAGGGCAAAGGAGAACTAAGGAAATACCTTAAGAGTAGCCTAAGTTAGCCTAAGAAAGCAGCTTATGATTTCCCTATCCTGTAACACAGCTAGTTAACATGCAATACACAATATGCTTATTCTGAGAGATGGTAAAACAGTCTTTCCATCATGGTTTTTATGTTCAGTGGTGAAAGCAAATGTAAAGTTACCTACTAATGTTACAACAGTTTCTGTTTCTAGGATGAATGAGAAGAGTTTTAGGTTCCCAAGAAAACGTTTGACCTTTTTAACTCAAATAAAATGAAGGAAACAAAAGATTTTCTGTACAATACATGCAAGTTTCCATCCCAACTCATTTCTGCCAAGAAAATGAATTCTATGTCAGTCTGTCACAAGGCCAGAGGAATGCACCCTCTCTTCAAGGAGAGGAATTCTGTCTGGAACAAGAGGGCAGCAATGACCCCTCTCTGCCTGTCAGCACACCAGCTGAAAACATTAATCTTTTGTAGTAGCACCCTATAGCTTAATACAGATGAAGTTGAAAAGCATTTTATTTCATTACTTAGCTCAAGCATGTTAATACAGACAGTCAAGGTGGACAAAGCCCAAGCAGAAGTCTCATTTCATACACTGAAAGGCTTTGCTGCATGTGACTTCCAAAGTAGGATAGGGTGAAGACATTTGTGGCGGGAAAGGTACCCTCAAAAGATAAAAATACAAACTGTTTGAAATGTTGAAGTGAACACACAAGGCAGGAGGCACAAACATCACGGCAGAGGAGATGCTACAACAGTGACATTTTATAACAAGTTACACTTGCACACAACAGATAATAAAAAGGCCATCATAACCATGCCAGAAACTTTAAGGAAAGCAGTAAACCTTTCCACGATTACAAGAGATGAGAATTTTCTGATTTCTCACATTTCATCCCCAAGAGAAGGCGTAATGTGGGAAAGCACAGAGCTACAGAGGGAACTTGTGTGGAGACATCCATTGCACAGATCCTGAGGCTTCATGCTTTTCTGAACTTTATGAACACACAGCAGCCAGACCTGAGGGAGATGTGCTCTTGTGGAACAAACTGAAATGATTTAGGGAGTTACTGGCTCCCAAGTGAGCCATGCTCACAGACCATGTGAGAATCCTTATTATGTTTCCATGAATATTCCAGCCAGACCTAGTGTGAGCCAATTTCAGGTTAAAGGGGACTCTCCTGAGCACACTGACATGCATTTGTCCTATTTGCACAATCTGTGACAGTGTCTGAGTTCAGGAGGCAGCAGCTCCAGCCCCTTATAAAGATGGGAGATAATACAGGGTGGAAGAGAGTAACTTCTTAAAATCTTAATGCTGTTTTTGAAGTAAGAATTTCCCTACATGAAAGCATAACCAAATTCTGCTAGTTATTACAGAGTCATACAAGACCAGAATATAGCTTTCCTTCCTTGGTTTATTAGGACATCTAGTACTTGGAAAAATATTTTAATGTTAGCTTTGAAAGGTCAGCCAAACTTAGGCAAAATTTTGTCACTTGTATACAAAAAGAGCAAAAGAATATTTTTTTTCCTGCTGATTACATGTTATAGAATGGATTATTTACTTGCACATTACCTTCAGAAATAATAATAAAACCTTTTATATGAGATGAAAACCTTTATCATAAACAGGTCCCAGCATCCTCACTCATGAATACAGCTGTGCCCATTATCCGTAGCTGGTGATGAAAGGAAGAAGCACAGCTGTGGACAAGATGAGCAGCACGGTTTTGTGAATGGAAAGAGACGAGTATACTGCAAGCTGGTGTGGCCCCAGCAGCGAAAATAGCATTGGACAAATGGCTAAAACTTACACATCCCTATGCACATCACTGAGCTTGGGTCACAAAAGCAGAAGAGATCTGATCACAGTGTCAGGTGAAGTCCAGTAGTAAGTCAAGTTCAGCTTTTTGTCATGCCTGCCCATTGCAGCAATGCATTTGGGAACTGAATAACATTCTTCTGTAAAGACTAGACCTCTTGGAATACACCTACTCTAATATGTACAAAGGATCATGGCTCTTTTCTGATGTTCCAAGCAAAAAGATATCTAAGGTCTGGTGGACTGTTTTTCAACACTTACATTTCCTGCTACTTCTGCCTTTTCCTCATTCTCTGCTACTTCTATTCTCCCCTCTCCTCCTCTTTCCCTTTCCTGAATCCCTGCAGTGGCCTCTTTCTGCCCCTGGGCTTCTGCTGCCTCACACCCCTCTCCTCTTACCAGTCCAGGCAATCTCAGCTACAGCTGAAGCAAGGATGCTAAGGCAGAGGGTACTGACTCACTCATATCTAATGTTAGCATTCTTCAGTACGTGGGCTCAGTTATCTTAAAATAATGTTAGAGGGACACCGAATGAATAGACTGTAAAACATAAAAAGCATAAAAATTTACTCACAAATTTAATTTAGACACCTAAGAAAAAAACCCTTTTCTTTTGGCTACAGGTTTTTTTTCTCTAGAGAGTTTCTTTTTTATTGTACGTATCTGTCTTCCCATGCAGAAACAGAAAATGTATATTAACCACACATATACAAAGCACATATAAATTATGAAGCACTGAAAAATCAGCTTTTGGCCACATACATGAAAAAATTTGAAATACACTAAAAGATGTTCTAGAGATGCTACTGCTAAAATATTAACTATCAGATATCATTTCTGCAACTGCACAGATCACAGAGTGGTATCTGCTTTGTTCAGTCAGGGTTGACTTTTAATTCATTGACTGACAATTTGTCATATGAGACTCAGCTGTACAGTTTAGCTCTATGCTTTTAGTGCATCAGCTGAGATGATTTCATTCAGTTGGAGTGTAATACCACATGCACTTTTCGTGCCCCAGTGACTTCTCCTGGGCAATGAATGCATTTGCTGCAATTTAATCCTGGATAATGCAGCCCCAGGTTTCAGGGGTGTGGGGAGGTATGACATGCATGTTTAGGAAAACACTGTCTCTGTGTATACTAGGGGTTTCTGCTGGCATACCTCCATCCAGTTCTGTACAACAGAACTATTTTGGCAGCAGTCAGCAATGTACTGATAAGGAGTATTAGTTTCTTTATATAAACATATATGTGCATACAGCTGAGTGGCAAAAATTATGAATCCTAAGTCGTGAAGTCTTTATTTTAAGAATACTGAGTCACAAGATGTAAAGAAGAGACTGACAGTGCTACACTGGGTAGGGAAATAGTAAATTCTATGCTTACTTTCATGCTAACTGTTTTTGCTACATCTTCATATACAACCCATTTGGTGAAGGGAGGCACAGGATACAATTAATACCAGCTGCCTGCTTAGAAATGGTGACCTCTGCATGAGTTGACAGTTCATACGATAAAGCAATTTTTGGTGCTTTTTTTCCCGTAAAGAAGATTGTAAGAAGCATTTAAAGATATAATTATTTTATTCTAATGAAAGGGCCAATTTTGGAGTACAGGAAGTAGTAAATTTTGCAACATTCCATATGATCAAATCACACAGTACCAGAGAAAAACTGTAGCACCTGCTAACTGGATCACTATTTCAAAGCCATGTGGAAAGCATGGATGAAACACACTATTTCTAGCATGAGACACCAAGTGTTATCACCGCAGTTTATTGCAAGCTGGCAATAACCTGAAATACTCTGGCAGTCTTGTCTCCCGCCAGAAAATTTTGCAAGAAACTCTCTGTGACCCTGAACTTTATACTCTCTGGGGTGCTCATATATTTCTCAACCTGAGTGTATCCTGGAAGTCAAACTCCTAGGGATTTATCATCTTGTGCCTCAAATAACATTGTGCCCTGCCCTCCAGCTTTGACTTTTGCAGTCAAATATTTTCATTTTTTTTTTACTGGGTAGTCTTGTGTTTATCTGCTTAAATTTATAGTCACTTGAAGTAACCAGAGTTAGAATTGACTTCAGTATCCCATTCATATATTTACTGCTTTATTTATCAGCTTTGCAGCTTTTGGCAAACTTGAGCTTTAATGCTTTCAAATTGAAACACATGTTGTAACTTGGTTTTTTTTTAAAGAACTACCCATCTATCATTATTCAAGATAATCTTAAAAGTAATTCTCCTCTTTTTCTTTCTTATGCTTCCCCTGGGCCATGTCAGCCTATGTTTGTCACTGAGCACCACATATGTAACTTATACAAAAGCAAAGATGAGTGGGCATAATGTAACTCAGGAGAATATGAAAATATCCTAATGTCTGGATGAGTTTATATTGCGGGTTTTAGAGCAATTTACTTAACCCTAATTTAATAGATTTTCTAAAATTTCAGCCAGTTTGTCATAGAACATACTGAAACAAACTTATTTTCAGCATTTTAAAAGTTAATGGATGCACAGGGGATTAAGGGCATGTGTATATTGTTGATTTTGATTTTTACTTTAATCACTGAATTTAGTAAAAGATTCCATTGGTATGCTGCCCCTTTTGNGGCCCTTTTGTTTTTTTTTTTTGGTTGGTTTTTTTTTTTTTTTGTTTTGTTTTGTTTTTGTTTTTTGTTTTTGTTTTTGTTTTTTTGTTTTTGGTTTTTTGGTTTTTGGTTTTTGGTTTTGTTTGTTTTTGGTTTTTTTTGGTAACATTGCATTGCTTGCTGTTTTACTGGCTCAATACTGGCTCAAACTAACTAACTGCCAATGTACACCTGGGAAGTAGAGCTATTTTTCCCATCCCAGTGAGCTGTTTTTCCCAAATACAGACTCACACTTCAATTCCCTTAAGTTTGTTCTTTGAAACCAGTCATCTATATTTTTCTTTCTGAAAATACATGGCATACAAAACAGAAGGCGTTACCCTCATGTCAGCTGCACTTAAGCCATGCAAGCTTCTGAAACCATCATGGCTAAAAGTTCTTTGTTGCTTTCCAAATATACGAGTAAAATATACTGGGGAAGAAAAACCCAAAAAACTAAGCAGCTTCAAGTTTAATATGTTCCATACATGCCAGTTAATCTAGTGGAACAGTAACATAGCTGGGTCTTAGCCAGGAACCCCCTACTAACTTAGATTCTTGCCTACACTTAATAAATACTTTTAACCATTTGATTACATGAGATTACTGTTGCATCATTTATCTTGTTCATAATATTAGATAAAATCATACCTGATATGTTTGAATGATCTTTCTCTGCCTCCCAAGAAGGGGTGTGGTTTGTCATCCATAAGCTTTGAGGCTTTGTAAGCATTCATTGCTACAAAATCCAGGAGCTTTTATGGGAAAAAAAATCTCTTTTCTAAGCTTTGTCACGCTCTTCTTGAAAGAAAAGGATGGAAAATTCTTCTGAAGTCTGTTGCTTATGACAAACATGAGACATTAGGAATACACCACCACCAATATCCAAACTGCAGTTCAATAAGCACCACAACTTCTGTAAAGTAATGCCTGGTCAAAAGAAGGACTTGACTGAGAATAATATAGCACAACTTTCCTAAGAATAAGACATACATAAGGGTGCCAAAGATGCAGTCACATTGAATGTCACATATTACCGTGCATGAACAACATACACAGGCATGGGCAATAAAGTCTGTGCTTGCAGATCACATTTAGGAACACAATGCCCACAGCACCTGTGGGATCAATTCAATAGGCCTAGCGTTTTCTAAAAATAAGGGGTGTTTTACCTGCATTCTGCATAGAACTGTCTGTGGCTGTCAGTACAAACACTTGTGACAATGCACAGAAGCATTTATTCTGGACTGTACACTACATTTATGGCAATGTCATTTGAAAGAATATTAAAGAAAAACAAGCATACAATGCTTATCCTTAACTGCTTCTGTTTCAGCTGTGTATAAGTATAGTTGGACCATGAAACTGATGTGTAACTTCAAGTTAGACAATAAATGAGGTTTTGACCTTGATTCAAGAAGTGAATACTAATCAAACAAATGTATATGGCAGTACCAGTCTGAACAATTTTGATCTTTCTGCTACAAGGTAATAGTAAAAGTCCTTTCATCTGCAAGAGACAAGTAGAGGAGATGGAAAGCACAAAGGAAAGACACACCATTATTGGTGAAATCAATACATTATGAGCATGGCCTTGCACTATACATTATTTAGTTTAACTCTTGGCCCAAATAAGGCAAAACATGTTGGGTTGAAGCTCCTCTATCACAGATCTGATGTTTTTTTTCCTATGCAAAGAGTAAAGAGGTACTAAAAATCCACCTCACTTAAGTGTACAATAAAGACAAAAGTACTACAAAAAGTTTTGTTTCCATTCTCTCATATGGCTACTCCACTTGTCCTCTAAAACAGATTCCTAAATGCTTTTAAAAATGTTGGTATGATGTATGAGTTCTCCAGAAAATTTCTGAAACTACAGCTATAGGATTTCACGTCACCAGGGATGTCATTCTTTGAGAAGATTCATTTTGATGTTGTTCAGAGTTCTGGCACATGTGTTAGATTAGGGCAATGTGGAACTTGGGCAGTTGAAGGGACCAGATTATGGTTTTGGGACCCCCTGTACCTGCTGAACACACTCATATCCCACACGGAGTGCCATGCCTTTGCTGGTCCTCTCGTGCACATACCTGCTGGCTGCAGCTGCAGAACAGCTGGGCTGTCTGTGCTGGGCTACCAGCTCAAGAAGCTACAAGAAATACAGAGGTATCTGGGGACTTCTCATAATTCAGTTCTTTCCTATGACCTCTGAAGGAAAGGACATTGGGCTTCATGTTCTGGTAGCTGTTGGCTGAATTACACTGTATTGAGAAGAGACAATCCTGACATATCCAGAAACAATTACAACTTATCAAGAAGATTCTTATCTAGAGAAATTATATCCAACCTCTGCACATTTGTGGGATATTATTAGCTACTTGTTCCAAGTCATTATTTATTTTGGTCTCAAATATGCAAACATTTTTCAGCAAAGAAGGAATGAATTAATTTCCTTTAGCTACTTCAGCAAAAAATAACATGGCAGAAGTTTTTCACCAGATCTGCAGGTTGTTCTGAAATGCTGGATATCACACTCGCCATATTATTTCTCATTCACCCCTTGTCCTGTCCTTTACATAATCAGCTAGACAAAAATTGCTATTCTAGGTCTGACCTTGAAAAACTCACAGAAACACAGATGTGAAAGAGCTCCATTTGTTGTTTACAGTTCATTAGATTACCAAATTTTTATTTATTAGAGAGAGCTTTCATGGAGGAAAGCTTGATTGAAACAGAACTAGTCAAGCTGCCCAACACACCCACTGGACATGGCCAGAAGAAAGAAGCTTAAAGCACCTTAAACTCCGTATTATTCTTAGTTAAAATTTTCTACCACCCTTTTAGAGCCAAAAGAGAGAGGTACTCAAAGATATACTGAAGTTAAGCAAACAAGTTTAGGCCTAGAATCTGTAGCCTGCATGCATACAACCAGATTTATTTTTTCACTCCAGCTGAAGTCCTGTTTCAGAATCAGAATCATTCTGGCTGGAAGGGATCTTGGAAGCCTCTGTGGTTCAAACTGCTCAAGGCTGGGTGAGAACTGAACCAGATTATGTCCAGACATATCGTGAAAACTCCGTGAACAAACATCCTGCAAATTTCCTTGATGACTTTCTCAGTGTGTAACTACCCTCACAGAATCTTAGTATCTTAATTTAAAATATCAAACTAGAGAATGGAAAGCTTCATCTCCAGATTCTGTCTTGCTTACTTCTTAAACACCAGAAGTAGTTTCTAAATAATAATGCCACTTGCACTGAACTTTCCAGTATTTCAGAAGAAATGCTTACTGCAAGAAAGCTTACAGGGACTGCAAGCTGTTCCAACAACAGTGAAATGCCAAAGTCAGTGTCAATAAAACTGAGTACTGGGTAGCTGTGCTACAAGTTCATGACTTCTAATAAAAATATCACTTGATCCAAAAATGTCTTTGCTCTTTTCTGAGATCTGATATCTGAATTTTAGTGGGTCGTATGGGAAGCTTAATAGGAATACACAAGTAATCTCAGAATTTTCTCTGACAGTTCAGGAGGACATACTTGCAAAGACTTCCAGTAAATATCAGTATTCCCTTTCTTGAAGACAAACTGAAAGGGAAGACTCATGCCTACCTCTAGAATTTAACATCGCACATAGTAAAACCTGCTGAGCTTTTATGGGGAAAAAATACAGCAAAAAAAACCCAAAAAAAACCAAAAAAAAAACCAAAAAAACCCCAACAAAACTACAAAAAGCCCTAGAAGGACTGAAGAGAAACCTGTGGAAAGAAAGGTCTGTGCGAGTTTGAGGCCTGAAGAGACAGGTGTAAGAAGTGTCTTCTTATTAAACATACTCCTACAGTTTTAAACTTAGTTCCTATGTAATACTGGGAAAACCCCAAAACACATTAGCTAAGAAGAAACCTTAAGTACTGTGGCAAGGGAATTATTGCAGCTTGTCTAGCTGCTGCTTTGAATCCATGGCTTTTTTCCTGATTGTGATCATCTTTACAGAAGAACTCAGTAGATACAAAAATAGAAAAAGCTCTTCAAGAGCTTGGAGTTTCAGCCATAATCTATACTGACTTGAAGCACGAAATAGTAGCAAAACCAAGAGAGTAAGTTTGTTATAGTGTGTTACTTCACAGTTACCACAGGATGAAGTCTAATAACTTGTAATGTCCTATACAACTACATATATATATAAGCAAAATTAATTTTCCCTGACTGTTTCAAGCATTTGATTAAAAACTGATTTCGTAAATATTTCTAGAAGTACCTAATACGTTACAATAATTGTACAAAGCAAATTCAAAAGTACGTCTATCTTCGGCAGAGTAAAACTCTTTAAAAAAGGTGAAGAGGTACTGGTTTTGAATTTTCATCCAGTTGTGCTATTGCTATCTTTGTCTTAGAAACAATGAAAAATCAACATCCTTTTTAGCAAGCACAATCTTACCAGCTTTCTGGCACTCAGAACTCCTATTTCCTTAATAGACTAAAGAAATTAAACTCACCCCTAAAGAAAATGGCCTTGATGCCACTAGAGGTCACCCTAGGAATAAAATCAGTGCGCTTGCTTGCACAAGAACTTTTACAAAAACACCACTGTTGCTTGACATTTCAAGCACAAATGCATAGAAGAACATGACTCACAGAAACATTGTGAATACCAAAAGTTTGAGTTCCTAAGAGAAATCTTTCCGTTATTCTGAGGCTGTTGCAATCTGACTACACTGCTCTTTAGCATATTTTAGCCCTTTGATGCCTGGTAGCACTGGGGCCTGATTGCCTTATCTCTTGCAAAAAAACCAAAAAAAACAAAAAAACCCCAACCAAGCAAAAAACCAAGCAATCAAAAAAAAAACCCCTTGAAATTATGGACTTCAGATTATTTTCTAAAGTGCTTTATTTAGCCCATACATAAAATGTCATTTTTCAGCACCAAGAATGATAGTTTTAAAACAGGCCATCTATTATTCTCCATGGACCATACTGGATATGTGTGGGAAAACACAAACTGCCAGTTTCCTCAGCTTCTGTCATTTTGTGATTGAAAACACTTGTGTCTCTTCATTTCATGGCATTAGTACAGATCAAGACTCTTCTGCTTCATATGAAAAAAGTTAAATGTCATCTCAGTTACAATTTGTAAAGCAGTGAAAGAAACCAAGCCCATTTTATTTAAATATGGATTTATTTAAATTACAGATTAACTCTGATGCAAACCAGCAGTTTGGAAGTGCTGTGTGCTTTCCATTCACACAGATCACAGCAGATGAGTTCAAGACAGTTATAATTATTAGACTAATTAATGTTATATATATCTGTAAGAGGCTGCCAATGATTGCAGAGAGGACTACCATACACTTCCTGAACATACCTCATATCCAGAACAGGTACAAACCGCGGTGGGCCAGCATTTCTAGTGGCATGAGCCACATTGGAAGGATTCAAGGACAGGTTGGATGGAACTTTGAGTAACCTCATATAGTGAAAGATGTCCCTCCCCATGGCTGAAGGATTGAACTGGATGACCATTAAACCTCCTTTCCAACCAAAATCATCCTGTGATTCTGGGATCTAACACTCTGGACAACTGGGAGCAGCAGTTCCCCATTCTAACTCTTCTGATATGCAGAAAAGTGCCAGACAACGTATTTGCATCCCATCAGGTATCAGATACGTGGCAGTGGCAGCATCACAAGCACGGGAAGAATCCCTGCTTGAAATCCTTTCCTAAGACTGGCTAGAATACTCCTGCAGGAGCACCCTGGTGCATTCATTATACAGCCCTGTCTGTCCCTGCTGTACTCTGTGCTGATCATGTTCTTTCACTTCTAGTCAAGGAGAGGTGAGTAAGCAGAATGAAACATGCTCTAAAGAAACACAGAGCAGAGAAAGAAAAAGGGCACAGACTGATACTAATAGCCTCAGAACAGGCATTTAGCTTTGAAAATGTAGGAAAAGATGGTATAGACAAAGCTGTAGAGGGAAAAAAGATTAGGAAAAATATCCCTATTTTTTATTGAAACAAGTATGTGTTACAAATCCAAATATAAAAATACCATGCCAAAATCCTTGCTCTTAGGCATTTGCCCCACTAAATCAAATTCTGGTATGCATTTTCAGGGATTCAAACATATCTATTGTTTCTGACACACCTTGTCATTTTATTTTTTATGAGGAATCTTCCTTTTCAAGGGAATTTTGCTTAAAAAAGAACCTGGAAATAGCTCTTTGAATACAGCATCTTATTTCTCAGAAATACAGCATCTTATTTCTAAAATTCAAGTTACAAAACCTGGAAAAACAAGTGGGTTTAGTTTGGTTTGGTTGGGATGTTTTAATAAGATATTGATAAAACTGTGCCTTAATGCTGAAATCTGTACACAGGATGCAAATTCCTTACAAAGACTCACATTTGTCCTCTTTTTTTTTCATTTCAAGTAGCTCTACAGAGACAATCGAGTTGGGAGTAATTTACTCCCAACAAACCTCCTCCGAAGCAGAAAGGTTTTGCCATCAGGCTCTACATTTTACAGAAATACTACTTTAAAGCATCATAAGATAATGCTTCACTAGAATCAAATAAAACACCAACTTTTCTTCTACAACACTGCAAACCCCAAGGGAAAGGTTTTCTTTCTACTTTTTTCCCTCATCTTTTCCACCCAGAAGCATGTTTGTGACAGTATTTTTGCTGTCAAAACTTAAGCAGTGTGCACATTATTTCATTTTAAATACTGCCTCAAAGTGCAGTTACGCATGCAAAAGGAACTTTCAGTCCTGCCTAAAAATGCAGTTTGGCATGTTACTCTGAAAGACCTTAATAAAGATAACTAAAATAATTTCTTTGCAAAATAAGGTATCTTTTGCAGTTAATAAAGATGAAAGGCACACTGAGATGAATCCTTGCAAATTTACATAAAGTAGTCAATGTTTCTGGTGGTGTGCTGACAAACTCGGAGCATCCCTTGTCTCTGATGGTACCTCCCATCTATTTGTGTCCTTTTTTAACTCCCAGCATATGGTGTTTTAAAAGAGATAGCTAAGAGCAATGGGCTAAGTAGTGGTGTTTTCCTTCAAAAAGAAATCCACATCTCAGCCATAAGGGAAACAGATCTACACTCTTTAAAATCTGACTAAAATTTCTTAAAGAGTTTTGACCATAAAATGCTTTAAGCTAAGGAAAAAAAAAAGGCAGCTGGAAGATGTTAACTTGGTTTCTAGTTGAAACAATGGTGTGTTTTATTTCATGTTGGGATTTCAACAGACTCTTAATTAGACTTTTGACCATGAAGTTTTCATTTAAAAATATCTTGATGACATTCTGATCATCAAGAAGTTCCTGGGAGACTTGACACCTGTTACTCTTCGAAAGAACATTCATCCAGAAAGGCAGGCAGGCAAATAAGACTCCCCAGCTCACAGAATAAATATTAAGTCTAAATATCCAGAGTATTTAAAATAATAATGTAAATACTGGAAAATACTTTGTGCGGTCCAGACTTAGTGAGAATAAGCAGACAGCAATGCTCGGAACAAAAGGCAAAAACACATGGGTTGCCTGCTATGAGGCAAAATACTAACAGAATATTCACACTATGAATGTATAGCTGGTAAAGTCACTACCATGGCATTTCCTAAGGACATGAAAAATTACACTTACCTATGCTATGAAAAACAGCTTAGTTATTGAAAACAGCATTAGAAACACAATTTTTCTATGTAGTAAAAAGTCAGTGTAAAAGACCAGATATTATCATTCAGATTGAAACACACATTCAGAATATATTAGTTCATTTTTCAAAACATTGAATAAGGAATTCTTATAAACAGCACTGCTATGATTCATCTTGAAGTAACTTGTAAGAGTGGCAAAAAAAATTACTAAATACATGGTATTCAAACCTGAAGTGAATTAAAGAAAAATTTCCATGTTATTCTGAAGATAGCACCTTTAGACTGAACTTCAGAGGAGGGGAGGGGAGGGCAGCTGAGGGGAGGAGTTGGACAAGACTCACAACAATCATCTAGTCTTCTTCAGGGTTGACCAAAAGTGAAAGCATATTACTACTAAACCAGGGTGTTCAAATGCTTTCTAAAGTCAGGTATGGGGCATGGATCACTGGTCTAGGAAGCCTGTTCTTGGTAAAGCATTTTTGCCTAATATCAAGTCTGAACCTTCTCTGATGCAGCTTTGAACCTTTCACACATGTCCTGTCACTGGATAACAGGAAGAAGAGATCAGCAATTCCTTCACTTGCCCTTCTCATACTGATAAAAACCAACTGAGTTTGACTCCTGGGCTTTACTGACATGGACAAAATTATTTTTAGTGCTGATTTTTAAATAAAAATAAAAAATTATAAAGATATCAAACAATAACATCATCACCAATGCTTGAGATGCATGGGTAAATTAGAAAGAGAAACCATTCAGTTATTCTGCAACAACTTACTTTCCTGACCTTTGGAAGAAAATATAGTCCCCAGCTTTTCTCTCTCTTATTAAGAGACAAATGTTCTCTGTGTTATGTACACACAGAAATACACATATCAGCTGCAATCTGGACTGAGTTAGCTCCATCTTTTATGTGAAGTAGGTCTATGAAGGCACATTTTGGGATTCTTTTATGGAACTAAATGAGGGGGGATCTAAATTGTGATTGTCCAAGCAGTTTTCTGTCAAATTTTGGCTGAAGTTTACTGTCCTAAAAGTGGAATTCTCTTATGAACACTCCTAGGCCATTTCAGTACAAAGTCAGTAGAGTCATCTTAAAGCATCTTAAACCAAATTTGGATAACTTTACACTTATTTGAACAATTTACACAGACACTTTTAGCTTTACAGCTGTGTCAACAGAAACTGCAAGAAATAACTTCTCAACTTCTATAACTAGATGCAAGAGAAATGACCTGTACATGCCTTCAGTCCCTGCTGGAATGAGAAAAATTAAAAAGAATGTTAGATTGTGGCAACATGGCTACTAGCTCAGCCTCAGGACAAATCAATGTCTTTTAATGGGAATTCAGATAAGACTCATCAGAAACCAAACTTCCAAATCCGTAAGAATTGTGTATTATTTTTCTCACCACACATAAGATCAGATGCCTTTTGAGTAAAATTTCAGGCCAAGTTCACAGAGTCCATGTTCTTTGTGGCATGGACTATTGCAGAAATACTGTGGCAAAAACTGACATAGAAAATACAACCTGCCTCCCAAGGAGATTCAGCCCTGGGAAAGCTTGCTGCCCCTATTGTATCCTATTGTATCTGAAATGTTATGCTCTTACCTAGAGCTGCTCTCTGAATCTGCCTCTGGATTATCTTCCCTTTCAGATGGTCTGTAAAAGACACAAAATGCAAATAATTAGAATTCAAAATGTCAAATATCAGTGAAGTCATTGCCTATTTCCCACCATTTGAAACTCCCTGTGCTGCTGGCCAATTTTAGGGGTTTTTTTGTGATCCATGGGACAAGTAGATTTCTGACTTCTCTCCTTCTCTCTACTGGAAGTAAACAAGTAGGCACAACGTGACTCTACATATACTGAGATCTAACTGTCCAGTAAGAAAGACTGAAAATGAAGCATTTACTGTCAAACACTTTCACAGGATAATGATCTCCTGATGCTAGATACAAAAGAAGTCCAAGCGGGAGCAGAACATACAGAATTCCAAGCACTTGTTCAAACAGACTTAAAGGCCCTTATGATATAGTAGGTCACTAGTCCACCCCTTTGCCAGTGAAAAACTAATTCCTCACAGTTCATTTTTTCCTGTCTGTCCTGCTCAGTTTTAAAAATCCCATGTACTAGAGCTTCTGCAAGTTCTACTACGGTCCTGGTTCTGGCCAGGACAGGGTTAATTTTTTCAGTAGCTGGGAGGGAACACGGCGAGGACCATGAGGTTATTCTGTACCACCTCACATCATTGCTGGGGGTGGGGGAAAGGGACACTCTTCTGGGGAGAAGGGTTGAGTAAACATGGCAGAGGGAGCCATCCCGTATTGTCTAATACTGGGGAGGTTTTCTGTGTGAACAGTTTCTTTTCCTGTACCCTTTCTCTTTAGCATGGTTGCTGTTCCTGTTTGTTTTCCTATCTCATTGCTGTTTCCTGTAAATTGTTCTTCTCTCAGCCCGTGATCTTTGTCTTTCTTACCTCCAGTAGTCCTCTCCATCCCACCACAGCTGGGAAGGGGAGGGGAGAATGGGGCAGTGAGAAAGAGCAGTGTGTGATTTGGAGAGTCTTGATGGAGGCACTGAGTTGGGGAGTAATGTTCCTAAATCACAACAACTATTCAACAGGACTCACTGTGTAGATGTCATTGGTTTTCAATCAAAAACTAACCAATTCCATTATCTCAACATTCCTAGTTAGGCTCCCATGCCCCATATAATTCACTTTTATCCTTCTTTTATCAATTTCCTCCCTGATCTATGACAATGGGCCAGCTTCCCAATTTTTCCAAACAATGGATTACCACATGGGAAGCCATTATTCATAGATATTAATGGATATTAGATAAAGGAAAAACATAACTCTAAATACGCAATTTCAGCAATATATTTATTCTGAAGGGGAATGGGATCATGCCTCTCAAGTTTTCATATTAAAACAATTTCTAAGCAGAGACTTGCTCATAATCATTACAAAGCTCTAAATCTGGATACCAGGGAAAGAAATAAAAATCCATGCTGGATTCACCTTTTTTTTTCCCCAGACCTGTGATTATCTATATCATATTAGCATGCATTTTCAATTAACAATGTCATTTTGCTTGCAAGTGAAGTCTTACAGAGTAAGCTAACCAGAGGCAAATTAAGTCATTAAAAGTTGGCAAATGCTTAACTAGAGAATATAAAAAACCATTTAAATTTACAGGTCATGAGAGTTAGATTGTTCTGTGAGCACAAAAGACCCATAACAAATTAAATTTCTTTGGAAATTGTGAGAATAATTGTTAAGTATTTAGTAGCACTGTAGGAAATGTATAATTTGCAATACATTACAGTATAACAGTCAAGTTTTTTTGTTTTCAATGTTTATAGAAAACAAACAAAAGAAAACACCCTACCTACTCCTTGACTATAAAATAGTTAGAGAGTTGTATTTTTCTGCAGAGGAAGTTTTATTCTTTTAAACTATTTTTAATTAAACCAATGAATTTTTCTGTAATTAAAGTTATCTGTAAAATTAGGAAAAAGGTATCTGTAAAATTAGGCAGAGCCTTCAGCTACTGAGAAACAGGTTAAGTGAAATAACTAACTTCATCTAACCCTGCTATAAAAACAAATAAATCCTCCATCTCAGCTGTACTAGCACTTGACCAAAAAACCACATTCAGTTAAATAAGCTGATTCCTGTAATTATAGAAAAAACACCCTTGATTACTTATTTTTACCAATAAAAGCCCAGTTGAATGATCAACATTCTTACTATTTGTGCTTTGAAAGCTCTATAAAGCAACTCAGTCAATTTCAGTACTCAGTGGAATGTGATTAAACATGCTACTTTTTCCTCAGATTGCTTTTTGCTATTCTGTTTAGGTCCTTGTTTTCTATTGCACTGTGTCACACAGTGGGATGTTACTTACTCAATATTCAGCCATGAGACAGTCATGAAACTATTTGCAGTAATCTTGAAACTCATCTCAATGGATTACCATTAACAGCGATGCCTCAGAAAGTATCTATACATTTATCTTTGTGTAAGGGCTCAGAAACTCTCTTTCCTAAGCACTGTGAGCTGCAAAAGACAACTGCCACTGTCATTTGAAAAAAAACAGTTCTAGTAGTGACAACAGGCTGTTCACCAAGGGCCACCTGAAAATAAGGGTGACATACAGTTCTCAGTCCTGTCAACATATGGTGTTATTTCTCCCTCTTTAACCTTGCTAGAAACAGATCATCAGCAATCTAAATGTTTTGCATTTCAAGTGGCAATGAGGTCAACTGAAAAAAAGGAGGTCAAACAAGTCAATGAGAGTAAGATCAAACAGATAGACAGCAGCTTGCCATCAATACAAATACATGGAAACACAAGAACATTGGGACTGGGTTTTAAATGATTATAGCCAAGAGGCTTGACTATCAGTTATGTAGAATTTGCTCTGAGCACAGCTGGGATAGAAACCACAGAGGCTGCAAAAGCTCTACTTGTATTGCAAGCTTTGTCAGACCATTCAGCAGTGTGAAACTGTCCCAAATGTCACTCTCTTCCTTCATTCTAGCCTTTGTACACTTCTGCTCCATCCATGATATGAACCATGATGTTGCAAGAAAACTTCTTCTACTTGGCAGCTTTGTGAAAGAATGAGAAGTTTGAATCAGACACATGTAATCAGAGAGGAACCAAAGAAAACTTCTCCATTGACTGGAAAAATAAAACCCCAGCCTTACCATTCTTCTAGCAAAAGAGCTTTCTTTTCCTTCTTTAA
The DNA here is from genome assembly GCA_013397175.1 of Platysteira castanea. Lineage (NCBI taxonomy): Eukaryota > Metazoa > Chordata > Aves > Passeriformes > Platysteira > Platysteira castanea. The sequence continues at coordinate 850,631 of VYXC01011987.1, read as the reverse complement.
ATAGAAACAGGAAGGTGACATTTATCCAGTTCACGTAGTCCAAACTGCCTTTTCAGGGCAGCAAAAACTCAACTTCATTTCCCAGAAAACTTCCTGAGGAGAAACTGTATTTGTATTATGGGAAAAGTAGGCCAAACACGAATTCTGATTCGGGGGACATGGTGGTATCATAAGGCACCTGACTATAACTCCACACCAAGACTTAGCCAGCCAGATATGATTTAATCTTTCAATTTGTTTTAATCCAATTGAAATTTGACAGTTTGTTTAGATTTCATTTGGGAAAAAAAATGTTTTCATGTAGAAGCTCTTATTTTTGACAAACCCTTAAGATTTTCAGTGTATGTTTTTGATTAAAGTAATCTTGTTTTGTTTTCACTATAAATACTTGTGGGGGAGAATGAATGTTTCTGACCTGCTCTACTTTTTTGCCTCTGAGAACACCATTGCCCCAATGCTAGGCTTGAAGTTCGTAAGTGACAGAAGTAGGGGATGATTCCAGTATTGCTGCCTGCACAGATCTTCCCATATAAACAAAAGGAAGATTTCAGTCTTAAGTACTGCCAGTTCTACACTCTTCATAAACACAAATATTTACCCAAAGAAATATGAGGAATCATATTCTCATAAAAAACCCCACCATGTCTTCTGATTTCAACAGTGTAAAGTTGTGGACGAGGTAGTGCTTAAATGTGGTTTGCAAAAATTGAATTTAAGACATGGAGAACATCTCTCAACATATGGCTAATTATGTTTTCTGAAGTTTCACCAAAAAAGAAGCTAAAAATAGGGCTATAGCTGATACCAAATAATTTTTTCCAAAGGAGTCATTCTTCATTTGGAGATAACAGTCCCAATAAAATGTTGACTGCTGCAACTCCACATGTTTTGGCAAGAAAAGTAGTTTTGGGGAATTTAAGAATTCACTCAGCATGCAGCCAGCTGTCATTAGGCTGTGATAAATCTGTTGGTTTTGGCCTGCATTTCTGGACACATGTACCATCCTGAGGTATGGAAAAGAGATGAACTGGTAACGCAGAACTTCAGTTTTGTGACAGAAGACAAAAGCAAGGAGGGAGATGGAGAAGACAAAATAGAATGGAGAGATCTAATTAAGAGTGATGTAAATCAGAAGAAAGTATCCCATATGGTAACTAAATATGACAGAATACATAACTTGAATAATATGGCTGTCCTTTAGCTTCTTGTCCTTGCATTGTTCCAGATTGTTTCAAGGATCTGAAATTATCTTCCAATGTATTACAGACAATGAATCTTTGACCTGAAGCATATGCTTTGGGACAATACAAAAATGAATATGTTACAATTAAAAACCTACTGATTTAAAAAAGTGTTTTTGTTTGGGTCCACATTACAGGTTTTAAAACTTCTCTTATGTTTTATTAGATCCTCAATATAACACTATTATAAAGTTTGAAAGACTGTTAACTCAAGAACTGACAGGCTAAAGCCTTTGTCAATGACTTCTCATCTCTTGTTATATTTTAGCATTTCTATATTATTTTATATTTTCCAAGCCTGCATTTATCTTAATACATCCTTTCATCATGGAGATCCCGAAACCTTCACACCTCAAATAGGATGCTGTATGTTTTACTGTCTTCATTGTTAGATCATTTTTGGTGTTACATAAAATATCTAGCAGAACATCCTCTTATGCATCCAGGGCATCTGATTCCTGGAATTCACCCTCCAGGGCATTTTGGGTCCCTAATCATGCTATATGGTATTATATGTTTCTTTTTTTTTTCTGTTTCTCACACTGCCACACCAGTCAATAGGTTGGGGGTGCACAAGAAGCTGCGATAGAACACAGCTGGGACAGCTGACCCCAGTGGACCAAAGGGATATTCCACACCACGTGGCATCATGTTTCGTTTAAAAAGGCTAGGGGAAACAAGAATGAATCAGAGGCATTTGGAATGACGGTATTTGTCTTCCCAAGCCACTATTAGGAGTGAAGGAACCCTGCTTTCCTGGATGTGGCTGAACACCTAGCTGTTGACAGGGAGTGAAGGAATTCCTTATTTTGCTTTGCTTGCACACACAGGTTTCACTTTACCCATTAAATTGTCTTTATAACAACCAATTAGTTTTCTTACTTTTACCTTTCTGATTCTTTCCTCAGTCCCACCAGAGGACAGTGAGCAAGTGGCTGCATGGTGATTTTTTTGCCATGTGTCTGATTTTTTGGGGTTAAACCATGACAGGAAATAGGTAGGGGTTTTGTTTGTAATGCAATGCTCCTATATTTGCAGTTGGACCCAGCTACGACCCAATTATGAAGACCAACTCAGGACTCTGGATCTATTAAATCTGATTAATGAAGTTGCATGCACCCATCTGAATCAGATATGAAGTCCTGCTGAATAAGCAGAAATTAAAGATGCATATTCAGCAAATAAACACTCAGACAGAGACAAAGAGGGGAGCAATCACATAACCTCCACGAGCCTTGTAGAGAAGTATTTTTAACTGAGCTTGAGGTTAGAGTTGTAACAGCTTGCAAAGTATTCCTGAAAGTAAGAGACTTTGAACCCAAGTGTAGATATTCAAATAGAACAATTTCTCAAACTGAGAAGATCAAACAGAGATAGTTACAGGAAATCTTACCAGATGTGTTAGAATATTTTTTAAAATCTGGTGATGAAGTTACATGATAACTCAGTCTATGATACAAAGTATCTGACAAGAAAAGTCATGGAATAAAAAAAATACTCTGTTCTAATGCAAAATCCTGTAGCACTAAGAGCAAATAAACCATTCAGCCTTTCTCTGACCCAGAGAAATATTTGGGACAAATTCTGAATTTTATTTTCAAACTTTGTCCTTCTCCAATGGCAAAAACATGTCAGTTGGCTCTATTAGGACAAATTGCAGAGACAAAGTAGTCTGCATTAGTAAACTGGCTCAACACTATGTCTGATGGAAACGCTTTATTTTGGAATACATGGTTGTCCAAATTCCCATGTAATTTGATAGCTTCTCATTTTCAGAAAGCCCTTGGTGGCATCAGGGAGGAAAGCATACTATTGCAGCACTCAGGGCCTCCCTGATGCATGTGCATTTTTCCAGGTATGAAATACAGCCCTCATCAGCATTAAAAATATATGGATGACAATACCTGAGGTAACATACTGTAGAGCACAACCTGCTGCAGCAAATTTCTGCCTTCTGCAGTGGTTTAAGATTTTACTGCCTCTCCTTTCTCTTCTTCCCTCTCCCTTACCTCCATCCCAAAGTTTGCTGTCAGAGGTCACTGCCCCACAGCAGAGGATGTGGAAGGAAATGTCTGCCTACGTTCTGGCTGTTCTAGCGCAGTTTGGCACATCAGCACAAGCATACCAGCAATTTAAGCTGGGACACTATCATCGACTCAACTACAATGTCTGAAATACAAGTAAACATTCTCTTTTGCCAGCTGGGAAGAAAAGATTGGAGAAAGTAACTGCCAGCAAAGAGATGGGCCAGACCATTGGGAGCAAGGTAGCTGATGGGATTTAATAGAACTCATAGTTGGAGCTCCCAGGAAAGACAACAGGTTCAGAATTTGAAGCACAATCCTGACTTCCACAAATTCACAGTTGCAAACCATAGTCTAAGCTCAGCACATTAGCAAACACACACAGAAATACACAATTTTCCCAACATAATCTCCTTCCTTGGAGTTTCAATATCCCAGATATCCTACTATGATGTAGGACACTGCACATTTTGAGATTGCTATTTAAAATATCTGACTGTGGCATGTTTCCTTCCTTGCCAACTCAGCTGAGAAAATAACAGGTTTCATTGACAGGTTTTATTTAATACCTTCAAGCATGATCAAATTTACAGACAGAAAGCTTATGAGATAGCAGTCTCTGCTGGTCATTGCTACAGGGTGAAAGGATGTTCAGGCATTGGGATGGACTGTCCAGGGAGGGGATGGAGTCACCATCCCTGAGGGCATTCAAGAAACAGCTGCACATGGCACTCAGTGCTATGGTCTAGTTGAAGAGATTGGTTAAAGGTTGGACTCAATCATCTTGTGGTTCATTGATTATTCCTTGAGCTACTCAATATACAATCCTTTAAACTCTCCACCCATTTCTATGCATTTACTTCTAACCACCATATTAAGTCTCCACCCCCTTTTCTTCACATTCTTGTTATTCTGGCCAGATTACTTTTTTCCCTCACAAGAGGATGATTTACACTTTCTGATTAAAGGACATTCCTGTAACTGTTTATTGTTTGGCCTGCATTTCCACAGCTTCCTTTATCCCACATTTTTTTTTTCTAATAGCTTTTCACACATTCTGGCTTCTAAAGAACAAAAAAATGCTTTGGTAGGGTTAAACAGCAAAACTGTAGAGAAACTGAATTTATTTTCCTGCTGACATTCATTCTGGACCTCTATCTTCCTCTAAGTACAGACTGTCACAGACTACATAGGCCTTAATTGTTGAGGTGTTCCCAAAGGTCCCCTTCAACTAAATGAGGGAAAGCCAGCACGTACCACAACTCCCATTCACCCAAAGGCACAGGACTTCATTCCACAGGAAGCAGAATATGGGAAGTGGCTGGTGCACATAAATTCATAAAAATCCAGATACTCAACACTGGGACATCTAGGATAACCAATATAAAACACTAAGGGCTCTGGACTGCAGCTCAGCATCTTGTTGAAACTGGAAATCAGAACCTGGATGCTTTCTGTATTTAAAAACAAATGCTTGGACCTTTATTCTCATGTTCCAAGGTTGGTTGTCACTACTTATTTCTGACCAGGCATTTTTAGGCAAGCATGGATATATAGCAGCAAGCACACTCCAAGGGACTTCAGCAGAAGGACACATCATGTCTGGGTACTCCATGGGGAGGGGATAGGAGCTCAGTCAATAAAACAGTACTTCTGTATGTGCTGTAGCAATGGCAGTTTGTTGCATTCCGGAATCAAAACAACAGTTTTTTGGGGGGAATTTGTTTGGTTTTGTCTTTCCTGGATAGCTCTCCTGAATTTAGGTACCTAAATTTCACTTAAGCTATACCTTAAATGCCAGAGTGCTATTTTAGGTATTGCCCAAAGTGAACAAATATTCTGCTTATCTATCTTCATATGCTAGAAAAGAAACAGAAATGATGCACATCTGGAAACTGTTGTTCTGTTGTTTATCACATCTATTTGTTCATGAATTAAATATTAAGATGGTCCAAAAAGCATGACTGAAAAGCAATGCCATATGGATAAGGAACCATAATCCGTGAATGTAGTGCTCTGGATACTCATGTGACTAAGTGCAGCTTATCTCTTGATTATTTCTTAGAAATTAATGTGAAAAGAAAGAATAAGGAAAATAGAGAAACAGATTTGTATACAGCTCCTATCCTTTTCACATTTTCAAATACCCAAATTTAAGAAGGATAAAAAATAAATAAAGGGTTCTTAAAAGCAGAAACAAGCAAAGTCAAAACCAAAGGATTTTACCCCCAACAAGTTTTCTGATAATAATAATGGTCTCAGTTAATATTTTAAGCAGAGAGTGACTATATCCAAGTTTCAGATGAACATGGTTATTTTCTGTTACAATACCGCCTTCATGGCTTTGTAATTTCTATACAACAATTTGATGTCCAGTTTCATTTCGTGACATTTCTTCTGGCCAGAGCTGTCCAACATAAAATTAAATATAGAGTTCCAGGGCTCACTATATACTTAATTTTCAAAAACTGTTAAAATTTTGCTCTTATCCAAAGAATTGTCCTGGCATTAAGCACATACTGCTGTGTAACTTCTGGTCAGATAAGACAGACTGATGTTAAGAATCTGACAGATATGACACAAAATTAAAAATAAAATAAATTAAAAAAATTTACTATGCTGAAGCTGATTAGATACGTTACCATGTTTTGAGGCCATGCATATAAACATTTCAGGGTGATGGAAACAAGTCAGAGTAAGAATGAGTGTACGAGACACTTTTTGATGCAGATTTACTTGCAATATGTACCAAACCTTTGAGAAGTGACTCCTTGAGTGTCAGACACATACTAGCAACCCAGTAAAATCTGAAATACCTTCCTGTGAAGATACAGCATACATTCACTGTTGAGGATAAGCCTAAGTCTGCCTGTTGAATCGCTCAGCAATTTAAAACATAACCTGATTATATATAACTGGTATAATGAAGTAATCAGCTCAGAACAGACATCTTCTCTCAGCTTTAAATAAAGTGCACGACAAAATCTTCACATTACAGCTACTTGCTCTTGGCTGCATTCCTTCTGCAACATTTGCAACCAGCTGTACCGACATGACTAGTCCTACATGATTTAGGAACTAGTTTGATTAGAAAAAGCCAGGTATTTTCTTTCAGTATGTGTAGGTCTGTATGCCTGTGCTACAAGTCTGCATGACTGCTGTCCAGATGTGTAAATGAACCACAAGATAATATGAAAAACAAATTTCTATTTCTGTGCTCAGGAAGGAATATCACTCTTGGACAGTGCTACTCTGAATAAGCTGAGGTCTACTCCTCTAAAATTTTAAGTTTTGATTTTTCACTGTTAAAATCTCTGGCCATCCAATACTAAAGACATACATGACTTTGATGCAGGACTTGAGGGAATACTAAGTTTACTGATGACACTAAATTGGGACGAGCTGTTGACTCCCTCGAGGGCAGAGAGGCCTTGCAGAGAGACCTCAACAAATTAGAGATATGGGCAATCACCCACTGGATGAAGTTCAACAAGGGAAAGTGCCAGATTCTGCACCTGGGGTGGGGCAAAGCTGGTTATCTGTACAGAGTAGGGAATGAGAGGCTAGGGAGCAGTGCTGCAGAAAGGGACCTTGGGTCTTTTGTCTATGATAACTTGAACATGAGTCAGTACTGCCCGGGCAGCCAGGAGGGCCAACCATGCCCTGGGAGCATCAGGCACAGCATCAGTAGAGGTTTAGGTTGGATATCAGGAAAAGATTCTTCATCCAGAGGGTGGCTGGGCACTGGAACAGCCTCCCCAGGGAAGTGGTCACAGCATCAAACCTCACAGAGTTCAAGATGCATTTGGACAATGCTCTCAGGCACATGGTGTCACTCTTGGGGTTGTCCTGTGTTGGGCCAGGAGTTGGACTTAATAGTCCTGATGGGTGCCTTCCAAGTCAGTATATTCTGTAATTCTATGATCAAGAAAAATTTTTTGTACAAAGATTGTAGGATTTAATAAACACACCTCATAATATAGCATCAACTATCACCCAGCATCTTTTCTTTAAGAGAGCAAATTTAATAGATTGACATAAGAACATAGCACCCTAATAAAACAGCAAAATGCCGTGTAGCAATCTAGCAATGACTACCTATTTTCAGTCAAAAGACAGCTTACAAGCAGAAAATCTGTTACTGAGTATTTTTCCAAGTTTATAGTCATGGCTTGATTAAATCCAATGAGCCTGGTCAATTTGTTTTAGCTATTCTAGTGAAACCTTAAGTAAAGAATGTTTACTTGGTTTCTTCCTGAGCGTAACTTTTTCCCCTGAAAATAGTTCTGTTTGTAAAGAACAGAACATCATTTGTAATAATTAGAAAATGAAAATGTTTCCTACATATGTACATTCCAACTCAGAGCCAAAGAAAACATTAACATCTTAGGCCTGGAGTGACTGTTACACTAATAAGGTTCTTCTGTTTAAAGAATAGCACACCAGGGGAGCATAATAGAGCTGTTCAAATGAATTCATTCAGTTTGGTATTTTCTGAGTAAGTCATGTGACAAATCATGTTTTCTCATTTTGAGGACCCATTCAGCCTATGCACTGTCACCCTGGGGCATTGCCTTTGAAAGTAAAAACAAACATATGCAAGTGACTCTGAAACAATGGACAATATTTAGCATTGCCATTAACATATGCATTGCCTCCTGAAGCCAAAAGACTTCTACCTTCTGAAATAAGTTTGCTGAGTGCTGCTGCAAAGAGTACTTTATATTACCCAAGATGGTATCCTCTTCCTATAAGAAGGAGCAGAAAAAAGAAAAAGGCTACAACAAAGGTACTAGAGCTGCCTGGTTCTCTTGCCAGTCTCATTTCTACCAGATGAGGTAAGACAAACCCTACACCAGCTAAGGAATGATGAAGACAGAACAATGACATGTTTCCTTCTGTCTTCTCTGACAATGGCCAAAGCATGACCGTACTGCAGCAGTAGCAGAACAGACAGCTCTATCACAGCTGCCATAAATCTAGGTGTACCTCTGAAGGGAGACAGCCTGCACCACCCACGTGCTGGACATCTCAGCCTCAGCGTAAGCTTGATTTTACTGTTCTGCTTAGGTTTAGGGTTATGCTTAGGGCTAGGGTGGAGAAAACCACAAAGCCCAGAGTTTCAGGGACACTGCAGCTGCAAAAGGCATGCCCAGGCCACTGCGGCACTGCCCCAGCATTGCTCCTGCCACACCTTGCCTCTTGGAAACACTTGTGTTTTGTGGGCACCTCTGCCTACAAAAATGCTGAGTTTTCTGCTCCAATTAGGGTTAGGCTTGAAAAAAACAAAAAGCCTTTAATCATCTCTCCTTTCCAGAGTGTTTGTGACACTTTCTTCTCTCTTTTTCCTGAAAGAAAACGAAATCTTGTGATTTCAGTGAGAATCAATTCAGCAGGTTTGGTCCATTTCCCTTCACTTCATGTCACCTCGTGCTATTTTATTGTTTTCCCTTAGGTGCAGAATTTTTTTTTTATTAAGCATTTCACTTCATCAATTTCTTCTCCTGCTTTTAATTTGACTTTGTTCCCTGATTTTGGGATTTCAGTAAGAATAATTTTGGCAAGTTTTTGTCTACTTTTCACTGCACCTCATTTCATCCCAATCCATTTGCTTGTAGTCACTCCATTTCCAAATTTTCTTTTTCTTTTTCAATTGCATTTTATTTGATCATATCTCCTTTCCAGAGTATTTGTTACAATTTCTTCTCTGTTTTCAAGATTTCATTTCCTTTCAGGAAAGGAAATGAAATCTTGCGATTTCAATGAGGACCAATTCAGCAAGGTTTGGTCCATTTCCCTGCACTTCATGTGATCCCATGCCATTTTACTGTTTTCCCATTGGTGCAGAATTTTTTTTTCATCAAGCATTTCATTTCATCAATTTCTTCTCCTGTTTTTTCATTTGACTTTGTTCCCTGATTTCGCGATTTTGGTAAGTACCATTTTGGCAAAGTTTTGTCCTTTTCACTTCAAAAAGAGAACACTGCACTAACCAAACATTGCTTTCTTCACACCTTCTTCTTGCCACCACCCATCAGCTGGGCACCTCAGTAAAAGGCTGCTTTCACTGCTCTGCATCAGGTTAGGCATACTCCTTGGCTTAGGCATTAAAGAACCACAAAGCCTAGAGTTCCAGGGACACTGCAACTACAATGGCATGCCAAAAAGAGCATGGCACTGCTCCAACATTGCTCCCTCAACACCCTGCTCCTTGGCACCACTCCCAAGATGGGAAATTCACCTTGAAAAATCCTGATTTTTCTGTGCTGCTTAGGGTTAGGCCTGAAAAAAGCACAAAGCCCAGAGCCCCAAGGACACTGCAACTACAAAAGGCATGCCAAAGAGAGCATGAGACTGCCCCAGCATTGCTCCCTCACATCTTCCTTCTTGGCACCTCCCACATGCCTTGAACCTCAGCCTTGGAAAATGCTGATTTTACTGTTCTGAGTGGAGTTAGGACCTATAACATTTACAGTGCCTACGGTAAGTATGACAGACTTTCTCTCCTGTTCTCAGAAAGGGATAGTGACACTTTACAGGCTTTTAATAGACTTTATAGTTTTTTCTGGTTTTTCTCCTTATTTGCACATCTTATTATCAACTTTCTGGGGACTCTCATTCAGCTAGAAGTATTATTGTATTATAAATTACGTGATCATAGGTTGTTTAGAATTACACTCAGCAAACATAACTGCACTACTCCAAGACAATTTAAGCTTTGCTCACTTGGCAGATACTTTTGAGATTCTAAAAAAATTTTCATGTGAATCAAAATATGATCTGTTGATTACAAACAAGGTAGTTAATTAATTACTCTCACTATGAACACTGTGAAGAAACAAACAAACAAAAAATCATTAGCGTGAACCTTTCACTGAAGTGCTAGCACGAAAGAAAAATATATTCCCATCACTCGTCTTTATATTATGACCAAACTGGCTGCTCGTAGGACAAGAAAATAGGTTGTAGAAACTTGTATCACACCACTGAGTCTGCCCCAAGAGGGTAGTAACCAGTTACCATGTTGTAGATATCTGCCAGGCCTGTGTGAAAGTCATGACATCTATTCTGGTTCCAGCACCTTGAGAGAGATTTCCCAAACGACACTGTGAAAGACCATGCCATTTTATATTTTGCCCTACAGATCCCTAGCTAAACTAGGCCATAGAAATCAAGCCTGAAGTGGTAGAAAAAGAACCTTAACAGAATCAAGTTGACAGTAAGCTATATTTCATCATGGAAAGAAGTAAATATGTTAAAATGGAAGGATTTGTAACCAAACAGAAAAGTAAGATGTAGCATCCTGCAAAGCAAAGGAAATCACATTTCTAACAAAGAAGAAACTGCAGATGGTGACAAAGTAGTTAAGAAAATGAAATCTGTAGAAACTCAGCTGTTTTTCTGTGTTTTCAATTCCTTGCTTCCAAAAATCAAAATGTAACATTTAAAAAATAGATTACAAAACTGCTGTCATAATGGCACGATGCTTAGATATTTATCCAAAACAAACACACATAGGAACTTTGTTTTTTCAGCATTAAGTTGCCAAACAACTAGGCCAAGAAATTAAGGAGAAAGAATCTGAAGACTGTGTCAGCCATGCTGAATGGCTTCAGCTTTAACAGCTACTGCTATTTTTGGTGGACACATAAACATGCCTCGTTTATTACAAAACTGCTTTGAAACTGACCTGCAGATCAGAAACAGACTGGGGCTTCCAGGCACCAGGCCACATTGAATAACATCCCAGCTGGGAAATTACATCTGGGGGACTGTTTGTCCCCATGGCCTTTCTCTTCTGTTTTTCTCACAGATGGCTGCAGGTTTTTCACAGCTTTGTTACATTAGGCATAAGCGACACCCCTCCAGAGTAAGCAACATAATTACACACCTGAGAAGCATAGTTACACACCTGAGATGAACTATGGAAGAAATAATGTTTGTGTTCTATTTTCTGGTACAACTTGTGTTCTGATACCAAGACTGACTCTGTTAAGTGACACAGGACATCTGCAACATACAGGCAGCATTCCAGGAGAAAAGAAATCAGTGGAAACTAAGTGTATTGAGGCTTTAATTTTCCATATATCCCAGTGCAGGACAGAAGTGATGAAGCAGTAGGTAGGCAACCTCTTTTACTCAGAGAGCTTCCAGTCTACATCGATGTGTTCTTTTCAAATCTCCTACTTATGATAAACTACTGTTTCAGCTTCTTCTAGGTCGCTGATCTGGCTGTTCATCTGGAATTTCTCAGGTACTGAGCAATCCAGCTAGGGATTTTGGACACATAAACCATGGTACATACAGCATGCATGCAGCCTGACACTGAGCAGGCTTTGGAGAAGGCACACACAGTACTTCTGACACCTACAGAATGTGCTGGATGAGCTGCACAGCACGTGCTGCACTGAGTGCCCACTTGCATTGGGTGGGATGGGGCTCACAGCAACCTGTTCAAGTGGAAGGTGTCCCTGCCCATGGCAGGAGGTTTGGAACTGGATGATCTCGAAGGTCTCTTCCAACCCAAACCATTCAATGATTCTGTGAATCTATAGCTAATGCTTGTTGCCCGTGATCAACTAAAACAACAATAAAGACAAAGATGGAAATATTTTCAGAATCTTTCAATCCATACACAAGTAGAACTCAAACTGATCTCAGCTAGTGTTTTTTCTTAGTGAGGATTTCAAGATTTCAAGTGCCATGGATTTTAAAGGTCTCTGCTGAGAATACAAGCTACCTGAAGAATAAAAGGTTGTGGAATGACATTATTGAGTTATCTGCTCATTAAATCTACATACAGAGTTAATTTATTTATGAGTTCTTTGCATCTCATTTGAACCATATTTTTTGTGGAATGTAACCTTTCTTCTTGAAGTTTCTCAATCCCTTTTTAAATTGCCATTTTTCTTCTACACTAGTAATTTCCAGTAAAATTTGCTGAGCACACATGTAAGTTTTCGTAAGTATTTGGATACTTTCTTGAATTAACCTAGAACAGTGAATTAAACCAACAACTAGGAAGCCACAATGTTTATTTCCATGAAAGAAGAAGAATCTTCTAGATCAGAAGAATCTATCTCAGAATATTACACTAAAGAATGGATGCATTTCAAAGCACAGTAATTTCTCTCTTATTGTAGCCTCACTTCATTCATGGCTGAAACAATGTCCAGTAAGTAAATGTCTGTAACTCAGAACATCTATATTACTGTAAAGAAATATATAATACTACCAATATTATTGAGCTTTAAGAAAGTAGTGCATTGATTTAAATGGATTTTCTTTTCATATAGCAAATCATCACAGCATTTTCATTTCATTTAGGTTCCATGTAAAACATGGAACTTTTGTTTCACAGAGAAATTCCGTTCTTCCTAAGTACAGATACTTCTTCAGTAAAAGTTTTAAAAATGCTATTTGCTCATGCATGACATCCCTCAATTCTTTCAGTTATATAATCATGGCTTATAATATGCATAGCGTTCCTAATCTCAGCCTTGGGATTCTACTTCTTAACTAGCTGATCCTTCTTTTTCAAAGTCACTTATTGCCTGCATGTGAAGCTACAACAATGTAGATATACACCATAGACAATAGAATGCTCTCAGACCACCTCTGCCTAAAAAAACCCTAGCTTCATCTATCTTAATTTCTTTTCTTATCTGCGCAAAAATGCTGGTATCAGTTCCCTTCATAAAGTTGTGTCGGTGTAAAGAAAACCCTTGCATGAAATATTCTTACTTTGGAGTTTAATGTAGGTCTGCTTGGCTCATCCACATGGGGAGGGAGAGTGACAGTAACAAGATTGATTTTTATGTATATATACATAGAATCTTGCACAAAGAGGAAAAGGTGAATAAAAATTCTGGGTTTATATTAATTAGGCTTGGACTAGGTTTAACACCTACTGTGCATTCACAGAAACAACTGTTTCTGTGTGACATACAAGGTAGTGAATCGGAATCAATACTATCTTTGAGCATTGACATATCTTGTTCTCACTCTCCTCCATCCTCACCATTTCAGTGCAGCATTCCATTAACTGTGATACATATGAACATTATTTGAATAATTTGCAAGCAAATTAAATGAAGACTCTTCAGTAACCTTGCTTTGCAATACTAGAACATGCCATCACTAAAGATTATAATTGGCTTTGGTATTCTATGATCTTGTGCACAAAAATCAAAGCCTGAAATGAGGCAGAGCAGTGCAACAGCTCAGCATTCCTGTGGGTATAGATGCACCATCAACATCATGTGCACGTAATCCACCCACCTACCCTTTTTCATTCCGAGAGTGCCTGTTTCCTCACACAGTTATTACTCCCACATGAGTTTGCCCTTCCTCTCCCAGCTTCAATCATAATGTTAGCTGATTTCTGGACAGACTAAAAACAACAGCTGCTTCCCTCTGGGCATTAAATACCATTTAGTATGCTTTTTTCCTCTAGGAAAAAACTAAATCTAATAGAGGTAAAAATAACCCAAAATAGTCAGACATTTATAGGAGTGAACTGGAAATCTTTACTACTCTTAAATGCTTCTAACACACAGCACATTCTTGCATATAGGAAACTTTTTTTAGTAGTGAAATTCTGAATGAATATATCAGTTTAATTTATACAGAAAATAGAAGTTGTAATTCCCCAAACTCACTTTGTGATCAATGTAGTAGCAGTTGGGTCTTTTTTGTTATCTAATGCTTTACAGCTTGTTCAAATGTAGAGTAGTCCTTACTGTCAGAGTACTTTGACACAGACTGTTTCCAGTAATAGTGCAAAAACACCTTGTTGATAACAGCATCCTAGAAAAAAACCCTCCTGTTACCCCTGATAAGGGGAGAAGTTTTTACTTCAGAGGTTTCATCTTTGCTTCTCATCATACAGCTCTATTTTAATTGGCAATAAATTAAGCTAATTTTCTCCCACTTCAGTCTGTTTCACTTGGTAGTTGGCAAGTCATGTCCTCATCTTTATCTCAACCCACAACCGTTTTCTTCCTACTTTTCCATCCTATTCTGTTGAGGAAAGGATGTGAGAGAGATCCTTGATAGTCAGCTGAGGTTGACTCACTACACTGTGCTAGGCACAATCACTCAAATTTTTGCAATGAGAAATTTTCCTCACTATTCTGAAATAAAATCTTTGGTTTCAGCATCAAATTTCCTTCACTGTCTTCTTCAGCAATAGCAAAAGGATCTATAGTTCTTGTTAGAGATCCCAACTGTCTGAAAATGATAAAATACAAAACACATGCTGTCACACAGCATTTTTTTAATCCTGAGAAAAGAAACTTTTTTTTTGTTTAGCTAGTGAAATACACACTTTTAAAGTTCTTAATGTTGGACAAGAAAGGCAAAAACGTACTTTGTGTCAGTGCTGGCTCATTTTCCACTTCTCCTACGCTAGTTACAGAGTTCTCATTATTTCCTGACCTCTCAGTTATTTTTTTCCAGTTTCACTCGTTGGTTTTTTGTATTTGTCTTTTAAAGCCCAGTCCTGGGGTACATTCTCCAGTCATATGTAAACAATTCTGAATAGTTCACTCAAACAAATCCAGACATGTCTACATGTTCAAAATCTATACCATTGCTCTGCCTTTTTATGGTGTATTTATGTAATATTGACTTGCAAAAAGAATTGCCCTTTAATACTTGCATCAAAGCCCTCTGCTCCTTTATTTGTGCCTGTACAGAGTTTAGTGTGATAATGCAGCAAACAGGGTCACTAAAATGACCCTGACTTAGAAACACTTCTGTCCTTTTCTTCTTTTTTTTTATTTTTTTTATTTATTTTTTCCCCCAAGTATCAGAAAATAACAATTTTCATCCTCAATAAAATTCATCCTCTTACTTCTAGGAGGTCATTGTGAAAAGTAAGCATAATGACAAATCTAAGACATACATATAATTGTTCATTAAAAAACCAATCTCTGTAGTGCTATTAAACATAAAAGGAGGCAGAATCCAGGACTAAGTGGTATAGTAGCAAAGAGGCGTGCTGGCCACGATGTCTCATTTCTGATATTATAGTTACTCTACACTTGAAATCCACCTTACATCTCAGCACGGTTTTCCTTAATCTTTTCATGCAAGGAGTAACATCAACAAAAGCCTACCAAGAAAATCCTACTGCAAATTTATTTTTACAGCCCTAATTTCCTGATGTTTTTGAAATGCTAGTGTAATTGAGAAGAGGTTGGAGTATTGTCTGTACTTTTCACTGCAAAACACTAATATTTCCAAAGTCAGAATGAAAGGGTATTTATGACATAAAAGTTACAGCCAAATGCTGCTGTCACTATCTCAAAATATAATCAGACTGCACGAAATAGGCTAATATGGCCTCTGTTGTGCATAGTTTTATACTATTAAGAGTAACTTAGAAATAATGGAAACTGATATTGATGGGATCTGTTCTTGATTGTGCACAACAAGGCAGCCAGGAATGATTAAGGAAACCGAAACAACAATAAAAGTAAATTAAAGATCTAGTTGCAGGCCACAGATGACTCTTATTTCCCCTACCACATTTTCAGTAAAAATTTGGCAGGTTAGTAGACTTACTTAGCATCTTTAATGGTCTTCTGAGTATGACTGCTATGATGAAACAGACTTAACAAAAAAAAATTGTTTCAGGCAGTTAAAATATATAAGGTAGTGTAATTCAATTGACTAAGCTGAACTGGATGCAAAATTTTAATACTTGTTAGGAGGTGCATATAGGTAGATACATTAACAAATATATTCTAAACAAAGCTGGACAGGACAAAAGGACAGAAGAATAAAATGTAGTACTTGTATTAGCCGAAGTCCTAATTTTCACATGCTACATAGTGTTACACAGAAAGAATTGAAGAAAGGAATGTATAGTATAATCACTTTTAAGCCTCAGACATCAGTGTATAAAAACCATCCACAAAGCTGTTACATCTGCATAATCTGCACTGATCAGGATATAGATAGCTATAAATGGATACAACGTGGATAGAGTTTTTTGCTTATACAGTAGAATTACAGTAAAAACTCAATGAAAAGACTATTTTCCCATTTTACTACCAAAATAAAAAAAAGAGTAAGGAGATTAATTTTTAATTTGAAAACACCTTACTTGTAGCTACACTTTATATACCAAAACAAGACCAAAATGTGTTTTGTCCAATTTTTCTTAGAACTTTGGCGACATTTCTAGCTTGATTCTTAAAGGAGGTTTTGAACATTCATGTGGTCTATAACATTTCATTTTCCTACAGGAGGCATGTAAGCATTGTCAAGTTCAGTGCCACACTACTGATTTGTTACATGGCTGCTTGCTTTGTTCAAGGGATCAGTTTGGTTTTTTAGGTTAGATATACTGTTGTTGTATTGCTAATGTTACCCAGATATACTTCACTCTTTCACTTTTAACACTGAAGAATTCAACCGAAAGCAAGTTTTAAACAGATGTTTTTAATTGCAGCAAAATCCATACTCTACTGCACTATAGCTATCAGAATTTTTGCCTAACTTACTGAGGAAAAACCCACAGCGATTCAGTCCAAACCAAGGGTTTCTTCTAGATTTTGCAGCAATCCATGGAAACAGTCTTGAGAGATGATGCCTACATTGCATTGTTACATTATTTCTGAAAGATTCAAATATCAAGGGACTTAGAGATCACACAAGTCTTGTCCCAGCATGACACTGCAAGTGGTACTGGCATTGTGTCCCACTGCATCTTTTACTGTCTCCCATACCCTCTATACATTTGTTCTCCCCCAGATAAAAGGTGCATTTAGGGTGGCTGCTAGGCTGCTGTCTTCAAGCAGCACAGTTGCAGCTCCAGATACCAAGAAAGATGTGCTTGTGTGCAGCTGCTTATTGCTGCTGTTCACAGTTCCTGCTCTAAAATGCATTTCAACTTCAACAAAAGAAAGAAGCTTGACAGTCAGTGCTGACTTTGGATCTACCTGATTGAAGCTAAGAAATTTCTTGGCTACAACACAGATGAGCAAATCTAAGAGACATAAGAAATGCAGGACAACATGGACTTCAAGATGGCAGCAGAGGGAAAAAAGTCCTCCACAGTATGTTTAACCTGCTTTTCCAAGTTTGCCACAGCAAAAAGCCTACTTGGCAGGAGTTAAATGAGTTTATATGGACCCTGTAGAGACTCAAAGCTGCAATGTAGATATTGAAATTCTTCTTGCATGGGTCAATCCGTGAATATCCACAGGTTCTGTACTGACATTTATGTTCTGGCCAGTCTGACACAGGCAAATTAGCCTACTGAAAGAAGACAGGTGAATTCCAGTGTCACGTCTTACAGAAATAACCAAGTGTTCAGAACACTTTTGCAGCAGGGCTCAGCACCTGACGTCTCTGCTTCTGGATCTATTCCAAACATCAGTTGTGCTGTGGTTTGAAAATGCATTGCCAACTTGGCTGAGGCTTTCCACATATCTGGCATAATTTAAATATACTGCATATCTCTGAGTGACTTGTGGTGTACCCAAAGGTGATTGGGAGGGGAATATGGCAGTAGTTATCATTCATGACCACAGAGAACATAATCATGGCTATGGTGTAAGTGCAGAGCACTTGGCAGCTGTGTTGTTAGATATTTCTCCTTTCCCAGAAGTCAACTGCTATTCTAAGACACAAAGTGATGATAATGACTTCATTGTCCATATCTATTTTGGTGCCACCCAAAGAAGAAGGAGACAGTAAATAAGACCAAGATCTACACCACTTGCCCTGGATGCCAGATTACCTTTTAATTTGGTCCCTCACAGCCTGTACCTGCAAGGTTGAAGAGACATGGCTCACCTGAATGTGTGCAAAATGGAGGACATGAACCTGACCTCCAAGAACTTTAGGGACAGAAAAAAACTGTTTAACATCTGATAGAAATCCTTAGTGGCCTCCAGGTCTGGAATCAACAGAACTCAGAAAACAACCAGGAACATATCAAAGGCTGCTAGGAGGATCATATAAGACCTACCTTGGAGCTGAATATATCTACGGGTGATTTTTGACATTGAACAATCTGAAACTGGATACCAAACATATGCTGCTGGGGCCTTAAAGGAAAAAAATAATGAAACTCCCCACCAAACTGAGGCACTCCTCAAAATTCCTCTAATAAATCTGTACAAAGTGCAGAGTGGTACTCTTCTTTAATCAGAGGTTATATAAATTTATGGATAAATGCAATCCTTAATCCATAGATACAAAATTTTCAAATGATGATTTTGGATCCTTTTATTCTAAAATGAAATTTTAAAAACCCATGCTAATACCATAACTTCTCTTTCTGGTAAATTTCAGACATCCTGTCAAAGAAAGAAGAGAGCTGTTTTTCGCATTACGGTATTTGAAATAATCAAAATAAAATTATTACTTCTATCATCAGCTTAGAGTTTACCTTATTGGAAGTCTTAGCAATGCACTGACCTTTTTCTTTTAGAATCTAGAATCTCCTCCTATATATTTGAATTCTGTGGTTTCATCAGCTAAAAGGTAAAATGAACTTAAAATGTACTCACTTATTTTATTTCTCACTTCATTTAATTTCTCTCCAAGGCATTTAGCTTCATCAAACCTGTCAATGCAAGCATAATGATACAGAATTATTCTAAAGAACAACTAGTTACAGAAGTTGATCACAATAAAATACATAATTACTCAGTACCACTTTTTCATTTGTGAGCAGAACTAATTGGAAACAATTTTCCATTAGGAGAGACTGTCTGGTCTAAGAGAAAACATCTAGAAGAGTCTTGATCTAGACAAAGTAACTGAGGAAATCCAAAAATTGTACTTCTGTCAAACTCAAAAAATGTGAAAACAGAGTAAACAAATATGGCTTCTCCCTACAAAGGTGGGATTTGAAAAATCGCCCCTTCTCAATTAGTCTGTTTCTTCACAAGATTGGAACAAGTTAGAATTTCAAGTGTCTTCATTGGTATCTGCTCACAAACATTTGCTTTCAAGACTAAATGGCTGAAGCTGGAGGGTTCCTGAGCACTTACTCTTTCTTACATATAAAAGGTGGAAGCCATTGAAGCTTCTGTTATTTACAAAAGCTTTTTCTACTGGTGTTTACTTAGAGCCCTAAGCAGGCTTTGAGGATTGCCTAAATATCAAAGGGAAGAAGTTCTGAAGTACCTCTCTTTCTTTCCCTCAGGTCTCATGAGCCAGATAGTAAATTCATCAACTACTTATTAATTCCTGAGGCAAATCTCATGTTGGCTATTGACTCTGATTCATGTTCATAGACAAATTTATCTGGAAAAGTTGAAGCCAGCTATCTATCCAGCCTTTATTCATAGGTTACTGCCAATAGTTGAATAGGTCATGCATCTGTTTTTTAAATACTGTAGTTTATAAACCTGCACAAAAACATAAACTGAAATTTGGCATTAATTTATAACATCTCAACAGATTCCATCTGTGACTATGAATCATAGTCAAACAAAATAAACTAGGTAAATACGTGAGATTTGACTCTAATATTGAATGGGAAAAAAGCTCTTTCCAATACTTCTTTAATAAAAAAAGGAGGTATTATCTAGCATTAAGGTGATATTGCTATGAATAGTGATGAGCGAACAATTATATTGCTAGCTGAAAAAATTTCATGTGTATCTTACATGGAGACTACTCAACAGAAAGGCTGAAGCTGCCAAATCATGGCTTCTATTACCTACAAGATAAATACTCCATGATGAAACCCCAGAGTGAATTTAGCCACTAATTTTAGTGGAAAAAGTGTTTTTGGCAAAGATTTCATCCTTTGAATGCAAATGCCAGTAATTAAAATATAAACATCTTGGAAAACAAATCCCTAACTCATTATGTAAACCAAGACAAACTCAGAGGCTGTCTAATGAGAGAGTGGAGACATTCAGTGAATTGAATGAATATTCACTTGTTTTTAATTACTAGAAATTACAACAACAAGTGGCCCAAGTGAAACTCATCCTTTCCATGAAACTTGCCCATAGGTACTGAAAAAACAAGTTAGCTGTTAACCAGCTAAAACACAGAAAGCAAGGAAAGAAGAAAATGGAAAAAATTAATGTTGAACAACAAAATGGAAACTAGATTTACATCACATCTGTATGCTCAGTAGAATTTTACTACTGGAAATATTGACTAAGATGGGATTTAAAAGCTTTGTGCAGTATGGAATATTACATTGGAGTGGCACAACTGGGAAGATTTCTTGGTAGCATATTTCATCAGAAAATGAGGGGCATTTTTCTCCTCCTCAGAGAAACAATCCTAAAAACAACACGGTTGCATTAAGAAATAGGATATTATTAAGCTCTCCATAAGTCAAGTACAGAAGATTCAAACTGCAGAAATCTGATTCTGTCTGGGTATAAACACAGGGTAGTTTCTTTTAAGCAGGGAAGCAGTTACTAATGTATGGAAGAAAAATGAAAAAGAATTGCTGTAAAGCTGTAGAAGATCAACATTTCTGTCTTACAGAGGCACTTCCCATAGGCAACTGTCTTAACAGGATAGCTTGAATCTATTTTCCTTCATTTGAATTATCTTTGACTAGATCAGTTTCCCCATGTTTTAAATCCAAAGACATTACTGAGTTACAGCATAAGCTACTGCACCCATGAAGAGCTCTAAAGTAGTAGGTGAAAAGCTTTACTCAAAACCAGATTTTTTTTTTATATATACTTTTTAAACAAAACAAATGCTCTTCAGTATTTGATTTAATTGATGCTTTTGATCATTTATGCACAGTTACAGAAAAAATACATGTATATTGTATATGTATGAGTATGTATAGTCACATCTATATGAATAATTTCACAGCCCAAGCAACAGTTGCAACCTTCACAGGGAAATTTCCAAGTAGGCTCACTGACAATTCACCATTCAATTAATATAAGAATGACATAATGCACACTTGATGCCTTGCTAAGATGTGCCAGGGGCTCCTGAGGCAATAGGAGCCAACAGGGAAACACCAGGGAAATACTTGAAAGGAATTAAGGGGTGTTCTTCTAAGAAGATGGAGTGGCTGACAGCTGAGGAACCTTTATACCAATGCGTGCAGCGTGGGCAACAGACAGAAGCAGCTGGAAGTCACTACACTGCTAGAAAACTATGATCTAGTTGCCATTACTGAAACTTGGTGGGACAAATCCCATAACTTTAGTTTGCCTATCAATGGCTACAGGTTGTCAGAAGAGACAAGAGAGGAGGAAAGGTGGAGAGGTTGCTCTCTAAAACAAGAGGCGGATTGAGTGTGAAGAGCTGTCTCTGAAGAACAGATATCTGCAGGCTGACAGCTGATGGGTAGGAATCAGAGACTGAGGGAACAAAGGGAACCGAGTGGTTGGCACCTACTACAGGATCCCTGATCAAGGGGAGCATATTTAGGAGGCCTTCTTGCTCCAGCCAATGGAGTCATTGCGCTTACAGGCTCTTGTCCATCTGGAGGACTACAAACATGTCAGCATCTGCTGAAAAAGAAGCATGGCAAGGAGTAGGCAATCAAAGAGACTCCTGGAATGCATGGAAGATACCTTCTTAAGCAAAGTAATAGACAGCCTTACCAGAGGGATGCGATACTGGACCTACTGGTCACCAGAGTAATGAGCTAATTGAGATGTCAAGATTGGAGGCAGCCTGGGCTGCTGTGGTCATGTGTTGGTGGAGTTCACAGTCCGGAGGGACATGGGTCAGGGGAAGAGTAAAGTTAGGCCCTCAAGTTTTAGGAAAGCAAAACTCCAGCTCTTCAAGGTGTTAGTCAATAGGATCCCCTGGGAAACTGCCTTCAGGGACAAAGGAATATAACAAAGCTGGCAGATCTTTTAGAATGTTTTCCATTAAGTGCAAAAACTCTCAATCCCCAGGAGCAAGAAATCAATCAAGCAAGGAAGGCAAGAGCCCAGCATGGCTGAGTTGAGATCTGCAAACCAATCTAAAGTGCAAGCAGGAAATGCACAGGCAGTAGAAGCACAGACAGATAACCTAGGAAGAGTATAGTGATGCTGCCTGTTTAGGGGTCAGGCCAGAAAGGCCAAGGTGCAGCTGGACCTGACCTTGGCAGTGGATGGCAAGAATAATAAGGAGGACTTCTACAGGTATGTCAGCCAGAAAAAGAAGCTCAAACAAAGTGTACCCCTCTCTGACGATCAAGAGCAGCAAACTGGTAACAGTAGATGAGGAGAAGGCTGAGGTACTTGACAGCTTTTTGCTTCAGTCTTCTCTGGCAATCTCTCTTCCCACACCACTTCAGTGGATGGACTGCAAGACAGGAACTGAAAGGGAAAAGTCCTTGCCACTGTAAGAGAAGATCAGGTTCATGACCACCTAAGGAACCCGTACACAAGTCTATGGACCTATGGCAACTAAAACCTGTCTGACTCATCTCTGTGCCTGGGAAAAATCCTCCTAGAAGCTATGCTACGGCACACGCAGAATACGGAGGTGATACTAAACAGCCAGCATGGCTTCAACAGGGATAAGTCCTGCCTGACCAGCCTAGTGGTTTTCTATGATGGAGTGACCACATCACTGGACAAGAGAAGAACTATGGATGTCATCAATCTTGACTTTGTAAGGCCTTTGATATAGTTCCCCACATCCTTTTTAAATTGGAGATATATGGATTTGATGGGTTGACTATTCAATGGATGAAGAATTGGTTGGATAGTTGCATCCAGAGGTCAATGGCTCAATGTCCAGACAGAGATTAGTGACAAGTTGTGACCCTCAGGGGTCCATTCTGAGAATGCACCCCTTCACCGATGACAAAGACACTGGGATTGAGTGCACTTAGCACATTTCAAACGACACCAAGATGAGTGGTACAGTGGACATACCTGAGGGACAGGATGGACAGGCTCAAGAAGTGGGCACAGGTGAACCTAATGAAGTCCACAAGACCAAGTGCAGGGTCCTGCACCTGGACTGGGGCAAATTCTGATATCAGTAGAGGCTGAGGGATAAAGAGATTGAGAGCATCCCTGAGAAGGACTTGGGGTTACTGGTGAGTGAAAAGCTGGACACGACCCAACAATGTGCGCTTGCAGCCTAGGCACTGAATTTTATCCTGGGCTGCATCAAAATAAGGGAGGCTAGCAGGTTGAGGGAGATGATTTTTCTCCTCTACTCCAGTCTTGTGAGATTCTACTTGGAGTATTTTTTAAGGACATTTTTCTGTCCAATCATCCAGGAGCCATTCTGGTGGCTGTCGTGATTTAGGAATGGTATTCTCCAATATAGGAGTCCTATTAAAAAAAACACACTTCCACTTGCTCCCCCTCCAACTGGAAGCACAAAAGGCAAAGGTCATGATTTGAGATAAGAACAATTTGTTGGAAACAGCAATGAGATAAGAAAATGAACAATAACAGCAACAATAATAATAACAAAAGTGTGCAAAAGAGAAAGTTTGGAGCTTGACCCAGCCACTGCCATGCCACCCAAAGTGCTCCCTTCAGTTGGGACCACTCTTACCCCACCACTCTGTCTACCACACTTGCCTCACTGGAAAAGGAATGCTCCTTTCCTCCACCCCTGGCAATGACATAGGATGGTATTAAATAACAATAGGGTCTTGGTTACAACCACGTGGCTCCAGGCCCTGCCCCCTCATGGCTACTTACAAAAAATTAACCCTGTCCTTAGCCAAAACCAATTACACTTGCATCACCTGAGCTAGGACCAAAGCCTCTTTGCAGTGGGTGGCTCCAGTGAGCTGACAAGTGAACTGCTTGACTCCCTGCACTTACCACACACAGTCAGACAAGGTTTCCTTACCAGCTCAACCCTAAGTTTCCCATAGCGGAGACTCAGACGTCTGGATCCTTAAAATAATTTAATCACAATGCAACAACAGGATAACAGCTCAAGTTGCTGCCTCTGAGGAGGGACCCTGAATGAAGGAAACCCTGGACTTTTACACCCTCTCAGTCTGAGAGCATGAAAGTCTCTGCTCTTCCTCCAGGGGTACTGGTTCCTACTGTGTTTCTAAGTGTCTGTCCACCTGGCTGGCACCACAGGTCCCTGTGCTCTTTGTTATGCAAAGGGTTAATGCCAGTTCAAGGCCTCTTGCCTCGCGCTCCTGCCAACCAAGGCTCATAGTGCAGCTGCACACTGAGCTACCAGCACTAAATTTATTCCACAGAACTGCATCCAGTTCTGGAGCACAGGAAAGACATAGACCTGTTAGAGTCGGTCCAGAGCAGGGCCACAAAAATCATCAGAGGGATGGAACACCTCTCTTAGGAAGACAGACTGAGAGAGTTGGGGTTGTTCAGCCTGGAGAAAAGAAGGTTCCAGGATGACCTTATTGCAACCTTTCAAAATTTACAGGGGGATTATTAAAAACATGGGGACAAAGGTTTTACAGGGACTGTTGTGATAGGATAAGGAGTAATGCTTCAGGGAAGGTTTAGATTAGGTATAAAAGAGAAGTTTTTCACAATGAGAGTGGTAAAACACTGGAACAGGTTGCCCAGAGAAGTGGTGGATGTCCCATCCTGGAAATATTCAAAGTCAGGCTCTTCAAAGGCTCCGAGCAACTGATCTAGTTGAAGATGTCCCCGCTCATTGCAGCAGGGTTGGACTAGATGACTGGTAAAGATTCCTTCCAGCTCAGCCTACTCTCTGACTCTATGATAATTAGCAAGCCAAGAAAATCTACCCAAAATACCCAAAGGAAAAAATAAGACAGTTAAAAATAAGTAATTTGTGAACCAAACACTGTTTGTGGTATGACAGAAGTGGTTATGCAACTATAAACAAAATTATTAACAAGAGAAGCCTACATATAAAGGGAAGCTATGGTAACCTTTAAACATGTGGTGTCCACACTCTTCTTCCTGTGCAATTTGAACACTGGCTGGGTAACAGAGCTTTTGTGTAACTGGTAGTTCAGAGGCTGCATTCCAAATTACAGACTAGACTTGATATAAATCCATTCTAATGAACTCGGTAAACTTGGAGCTGTAAGCATCTTTGCTAAAAATGACTGCAAATGGCAGAGGAAACTGCCTTTTCCAGAGTATTAAAATTCACATTAGCACTGTTTTCAGAAATCAGCTGATGCCTATTAGAAAGGGGTTACACAAGGCATTAGTCTGAATCTTTTTGTCCTTTAAGGAAAGTGAATCTGTCGTCAAACTTTGTAGATTCTGCTCATTTCTATTATATATTCTGAAATCAGAAGGAAATACTGTCTTGCTTCACAGTAATAACAAACAGAAAAAATATGGAAGAATTGTGATTAACTACAGGAAGGGCAGGGCATGGCTCAGAACTGTAATGTTCTCATTATCATACTGTAACTATGAAGTGTTCTGCTGAATAGCAACACCAGAAATGACTGCAGTGTAATCATTTATGCAGTGATCATGTGGCATGATCTGGTACACTGATCAGAAGAAAGGCATTACTAAACATTCAGTTTACATGGATAAATGCTTACATACACCTAATACCTTAGCAATTTATGTTCCTGTGGCTGAGTTATAGATCCAGGTAAAAAATTATTCAGTTCAGAAAAGTGATAAATAGCAAGAACTTGAGGAAGTCACAAAGATGTGGAGATCATTTCTTGTCTCAGTTTCACTGAACTAAATTAGTGTAAGACTTGGTGACCCTGAAAACAATGTCTTTCATGTTATGAAGTGAGAAAATTGTGTTAAAGAAAGCAGAAGAAAGGAGGGGAAACCTAGAGAACGAGAAAATCTCAGGACAAAAGCCTCCACAGAAACCAAACCAAACCACCAAAACACTCCACAAACAAACAAACACCCCCCGCCCCCCACAACAAAACAGAAGAAACCAAACCAAATACCTCCAAGCAACTCGTAGGGGAAATGTTAGTTACAAGATGTAACAAGATGTAATGTTAGTTATAGACTGAGAGATCTGCTTTTGGCATCTGCAACCTCAAAGCTGTGTATCTCTTTTGCAGTACTAGGAGGGTTAACACTTGAAAAGCTGGCACTGAAACAGTACTGTTATCCCATCAACATAGACAAGTGTTGGTGGTTTAATTTGTGAGGTTTAAAATCTGTATGAAAATTCATGTTCTCAATGGTTTGCCATTATCACTATTTTCACCAGATGTATGAAGTGTTTTGCCAACGTTAACAACAAATGTGGAGGAGGAAAGTACTACTTCTGTTTGTGAATGCAAAACTGGCAGAGAGAAGCTAAAATCAGTTGGCAAACAGGTTAGGAACACCAGATATGCATATGTTAAGCATCTCCTAGCTTACTATCCAATTCAGTGCTGAAGCCAGTAAAGCATTTTTGACAATGGAAATTGCAGTAATTGATCCAGCCCCATGGATTTTGCGTCCTCTAGATAATTCTTGATCATGAATGCCATTGCCACATTGCTTCAACATGGCTGTGAAGATGAATAAAACCAGTGGAAATATGCACTAAGATTCCTCATGCTACTTTCATTTCTATCCAGACTTCTCTTCCATCCCCACTCAGTGTCTTCTGAATATGAAATGTCCTAAGTAAGAAAAGATGAAGTGCCTGTAACAAGTCCTCAACAGAAGCCTGGGATGTCTGGTGTAAAATTACGTGTTCCTGCCCAGACTGCTAACAAACTCTCAGATGTCTTCCCCTAGCTGTATTTTGCTGTGACACTCACCTCTGTTTCAGAAGCTGTTTGTTGTCCTCAATGGTTATACTGTCAGCATGGTCCCGCTTGAAAACTTCAAAAGCTTCCTGACATCCAAGTGACATCTTTCCTCCTGCACCAAGGTAAAAAAAAAAAAAAAAAGAACTACTTCAGAGTCATCAAAAGACAGACATTTTGCACTTATTTAAATCCTTTTTAGACAAATGCAGCGAGTCAGCCCAGAGGTCTTGAAGCAAAGAGAAGAAGTTCAGTTTCCAGTGATGGGAAAGCATTTTTGACAAAAGATTTCTATTATCTGACAAATTAATTATGTTTCATGCCATTTCTCTAAAGTCTGAATGCTTGAGGTATATAATTCCTCAAGATAATTTTAAATGTTCATAAGTAAAACCAAACTTGGAAAATTTAAAATATGTGAAATATTCTTAAGTGTGAACCAGAGGTATTTTCACAACAGCAAAATGCAATTTGCTTCTGTATTTCTTTCATCTGTTTCACACTGGACCCTAAATATACCTCGAATATTTTCAGTATTCTTGCAAGAAAAAAATCAGGCTTCTTTTAATCATGCATTAGTAAATACTTTTCTATACCCTTTTAGGTAAAGCAAGAATTCTACCTACAAAAATGGTTGGAGCATGCCTTTTTTATTTTTACAACATCGTGTTTGTTTCCTTTTGTGCACCAAAATGTCAAGACTTACATGGCCTTCAAATCTTTAAAAATCACTATAGAAAAATGTTATGGTTTGTATTATTTTCAGTTCTCATTGCTAGATGATCTATAGATCCAAGTAAGATATCATGCATGTTTATTACTATTAACAAAAAAATTCAAAGGCTTAAGGAGAACGAGAGCTTATGCCAGCATCTGTGTTATCACCATATATTGACATACATATATGTCAATAAATAAGCAAGAAGAAAGGATGAGACTTGCACTTAAATAAATTACAGGAATGAAGGTAGTTTAGGAGCAGAAAGGGGGAGGACTCTAACACTCAAACTGTGTTATGTAAGAATGTGAAATAGCTACACCTTTAATTCAACCTCCAAGTTGCAACTTAAACCTCAAAACTTATATTCGTTAAACAGCAATTTGATCATCCTTTGAGTTTTTTTCCCTCTTGAGTCTTTCTTTTGTCCTACCCACAAGTCTGCCTTCCTGCCTCAGAGCTATCAAGACCCCCAAATCCATTGGGAACAAGAGCTATAAAGCTTCTTAGGATTTCTGCTGTCCAAGTGTTTTCTCTGTTTTATCCCAATGGACCAGCATTACCAATAACATATGCACGTATACCAGTTCTTTGTCAGGCTACCTGCTTTGCAATTTTGGCTGGAGTTTTCTTCTTCTCCAGGTTTCTCCTGCTTTCTTTAACACAATTTTCTCATTTCATAGGCATGAAATACTTTGTTTTCACGGTCAAGGTCACCAAGTCATATTCATTTACATCAGTGAAACTGAGGCAAGAAATAGACAAAACATGCCTAAACAGGCTGGGATGTACAATACTGGGATGTTACCCCTTACTGGGGTCTAGGTCCATAAGCTGCATTTTAAAGTCCTTCTAAATACATTCTGCTGCACCTCCTCATACTTGTATCAGAATAAGTTCCCACTGACTGCAGCGAGATTTCTGTGATGCAAAATACTGTTTACAGAGAAGGCTGGTAACACAAACTAGGACTCAGGGTTCAGTGATCAGTAAAAGTTTAAAAAATTATTTAAAATATAGAGAAAAATTTTGCCCCCATTTCAGTCAAAAGAATCAGCACATCTGTTACTAATTCAAAAATTTTGAGTTGAAAATAGAACCACCAGGAATGTTTGAATGGCAAAGCACGCAGAAATGCGCCACTCTTTTTGAATAAGAAAATCAAAAAAAGATACAGTGCAGTATTTACTGTTGTGTGATCCAAAAGAGCAAGAGAATTCAGGAAAATCTATTTTTCTGTGGTGCTGACCTGAGAGTATAATGTTCATGTTTCATGCTTGCCTTGAAGAAAAACAGGCAGCTTTTCAAGCAGAATTTTATAGTACATTCATCTCATCTCTAGCACTAATTTTAACATGCAGCCTGAATTGACCCCTTAGAATTGCTTTTGTTGCAGGAAAAGCTTGTATTAAGTGCAGAAAGCCTGGAC
The DNA here is from genome assembly GCA_013397175.1 of Platysteira castanea. Classification (NCBI taxonomy): domain Eukaryota; kingdom Metazoa; phylum Chordata; class Aves; order Passeriformes; genus Platysteira; species Platysteira castanea. The sequence continues at coordinate 821,593 of VYXC01011987.1, read as the reverse complement.
AAAATTCATGATCAAGCCTAAGATAAACAATGACATGCCCTTACTCATACATAACACTGCAATGTAAAGTATTTAATTCTTCTGGCCATGTGCTGCATTTGAGAGTACAAGTGAAAACAGGAAAGTAAGTTTGGAAAACAAAACTATTACAGTGATTATTGCTACTGCCTGGCAAAAACGCATCAACCAAAATTAAAGGTAACCTGATAATCATTTCCCAGCACTAGCTTGAAAAGGCAGCAAATTTGTACAGCCAAACAAAGCACACAAAAATAGATCCCCAGAACACTTGGGAAGGGGAAATTTTCGGGTTTATGCAGTTCATTTTAAGAAAATAGAGAAACATATGAAGTAGTAAACAAACCCATTCTGAAAATGGTATAAAAGGAAAGAAACTTAGAAAGGACCATTGAGATTGTATTTCAGTATAATATGAGCATAAAACAGCTACAGAACAATGTTGCAGTCTATGGGTAATGACAGAGACATTTAGGAAGATAATAAAGGAAGACTGTTAATAACAGTAAAAGACGGCAAGAGACATTGAAAGCTTGATGGAGTAGTTGTGTTTTCATTCTGCTCTGTAGTGAAGATTATTTCTTTTTCATGGTTGATGTGGTATCCTCAATCATGATGTTTACATTTCCTTAAATAATCTGTAATTTCATAAAATAGCCTCACCTTCTTTCAAATGACCTCCAACTGCCACGGTGCATTAACGCTATTGGCATGCTGTTTCTCCTGGGCTTAATTCTAACAAATAAGCTATATGTTCATTTAAACCAAGATGTTATTTGATTTTTCTCTCTCTTAGCTTTGAAATTGAAATCTATGTATAAAAATACTTACATTATATAAACAAAAACAGAATTAAGACAAGAAACCAATGATAAGGACAAAGTTTTGGCAGGGTAGTAGAATAGTTCAGCTAAAACTGATAGAGAAAACAATTTCTTTCACTCTTAAAAGCCAAAAAACCCCTCCTCTCTTTCTTAAGTACCATGGCATAGTGTTACAAAATAAATATTTGAAAATTCTTATCTAAGGAAGAACCATCATATCCGGCAGGATGAGAACCAGGAAACACATGTCATCAAGTCATTACAATGTGACCTGGAATAATCATTACCATAGAAATAATTCAGATCATTGGAAAAAGCATAAAATTTTCTTTCAATCACATTCATGAAACCCCAGTTGACAGGGTTGCATAAAAAAGAGATAAAGTTTGTATCAAGCTAATTTTAATTATACCTTTCCTGTTAGATTGTGTAACTTGGCTTGAATACTAAAACACAAATATGCCTAACACAATGTGAATTTCACACAATGTGAAAATCACAGCAAACCTATCATCATTTAGAGCAAATTCACATAGCTGAAATTTTTGGTAAAATTCAGGTTCAATCCACATCACGAATTTGTATGTTTAGGAATGTTCTCATTGAAGGTTTGACTTCAGTCTGTACTCTGATCCAGTGAACTCTTGTCAGCTTTCATTAAGCAAAAAAAGGCAAAAAAAATTGGTTCAGTAGGCTCCTCTGCTGAATGTGCAAATTACAGCTGTCCCACTGAACTTGAGTAAGTCAGCAGGGTGGCAGTGATGTCCCACAAGCTCTGAACTAGAGCAACAAGATCTGACATGACCAAGAAATAGAAAGGTTGCTGTAGTGTTGATAATGGGCTAAACTCTGGAAATCAGTAATAATTCAAAATACGGTGAGCAAAACCATAATAAGGATTTTGGATGTTGCTGATTACTTTTTAAGGTAAGAAAAGCTCACATTGATTTAAGGACTCAGTGTATGCCTACAGGAGGTAGAAGCCTGCATATCAGCAGAGACCCTGGCAGGTATTGTGCATGCTATTCTATTACCCACTAATTTAGAGATTTTGGCATTTATTCTATGCTGTTACATACACAAATGCTATTTACAGCCATCCTAAGCACCAAATGTTAATTTTAAAGAAACTTTAACTTTAAAGGAACATGTAAGGTATAGTGTGGTGCTGGGTCTTCAACTGCCAAGAGAGTATTTATTTGGCTGAATGGTATTTTAAAGTTAAATATTATCCACTGGGATCACTCAAGAACTACACTGAGTAAGTAGGAGCATGCAAGACAATAAACATAGATCTTATTTTGTTATCAAAAGTGATCAAAACCAGTTGTACATTTACATGACCATACTGATTTTTAAATGTATCCAACACTGACAAATCCTATTGCAGCTTGTATTAGTGATCAAAGTTTATAAATACTGGACAATTTAAAAGTACTTTATTTTAGTGGTTTGGTCTTTTTCCCCCCTCCTATACAAATTTCAAGACTGCTCAATCTGGAAATGGCACTTCCAGTCTTGAGTCTGGCCACCTTCTGTTTTTCAGTTTGTTTGTTGAAAAGGGGTTATTGCTCAGAGGTAGAAGATCTTCATAAAGTTTAATGCATGAAAAAAATTTACATTGCTCTTCAGTTAGGTCTGGAAAAATCTGTCAAACAATAGCATGAAACTGATATCTTCTCCGTCTGAAAGCAGAACCACAATGTCTCCTCATAACACCACTTGTAACCTGATTTTGGTCCTGGTATGAGAGCTCTGAGGGGGTTTCAGCAGCCCTCATGCCACAGGCTGCCAGTTTAACCCACAAAAAAATTGAAAACAACTCTCCAGAAGAGAAGTATTAAGATTACAAATTGATCTGTTCTGAGGGAGGAACATTAAGACTGTTGACAAAAGCAAACTCTTGGGAATAACTGTTCAGACAATGTATTCTGATGAGAAAGGCATCTGTCCACATATCTGCCCATGTATCTGTTTTGCAGAAGCTTCATTTTCTGCAAGAAAGAAAGAGTAAAAGTCTTTCCATTTTCTTTCCATTTTTACTAAGTGGTCTGTTAGAAAAGAATTGTCAACACTTCCACTGAAATCAATAGAAGCAAAGAGTCCCCTTGGCTCAAGGAAAGCTCTCATTTGAGTAAGGGTAGTCTGAAGAATTTCAGGGTAGCAGCTAGTATGAATTGTGAGTCTTCATGCTTATGAGGACTGTCAGCCTGTTTGGGCTGTTATGTATTTCCACATATTATCAAATGGGAACAAAGGAACTGTGAAAACTTTCAAATGAAACTAAAGACAAATTATTTGTTAAGTCTTTGCAATAGAACTAAGGTATGAGAGGTCATGTAAGCACAATTCATTACATCTTTACCAGGATCCATCAAGATATCATAGCTGTCTGTTCAGAATGGAAAAAGATGTAACAGAGCTTGCAATAACGAGTCAATAAAGAATAAATACTTAAAAATAGGCAAGCAAATTGCAAAACAATATACAACAAATACTTCCCCACTGCAAAGCTCAGCTAAATTTCTCATGAAAAGCATGTGTATTACATATGGCTACCTTCTCTAGACTATGATTCAAAAATGGGAAAGACATAAAACAAGGTTGCTCAGAGCACTCCTGCAGTGTTGAACAGTTTCTGGGGAAGTTTAAAGCTTTGAAGGAAAACCAGAATATTCAGATGCAATGAACTAAATAAAACATGGGCATAAATTAATATTCATGGCTCTGGAATTTCTTTGATTATTTACAGGGGAGAAAGAGGGTAAAATGAACAATTTTTTGAGATTGTGAGCATGTATAATGTGGTACTGATTAACCTAGGCAGGTCAGACTGCATGCCATAAGTGAAAATTCCCACTGTGGCAACCTTGAGCTATTTGGTGCATGGGTAACTTACCTAGACCTGATCGCTTCCACACAAAATTAAATGATTGACAAAACAACCTATTCCATAGATGTTGAAACAATTTATAAACAGAAGAGAAATCAGAATTCAGTAAAACCCTGAAAATGATGAACAGCAAAGAACAATCTTGTACAGCAGCATATTGGACAGAAATCAAAGACAAGCATAATTTCTAATGCAATTAATATGACTAAAAATGGGATTGCTTTAAGATTATTAAAATAAAACAAAAACATCTAGATATTACATTTAATGTTAACTCTGTAAAAGTCAATTTTGTCTGATTATGTTTTTATTTCTTACGGATTTCTCAGATATAATTTGTTATATTTCTCAGATATAATTTTTGTTATAATTTCTCAGAGTACATGGCATGGAATCAAGATGCTCTAGAATACCTGCACTAGCATTGATGATTTACAGCATGCCTACTTCTGTGTTACCTAGTTATGCTAGTATATTATCTTTTAAAAAGCCAGTGGGCACCAGAGTTATCAGTGTCAAAGTTGGAGCACAGAGATGAGAATGCAATTAGAGGCTATTTGGCATAATCAAAATGTTGGCAGATCTCAGCAGTGGGGAATAAAATAGTGTACCTACTGATAGTCATGTTCTGACACAAATATTATTGGAAAAGTATTTTACATTTCATGTATGACACTTTGTATGTTTCAAAAGAGAAAAAAAAATTCAGCTGCTATTTGCAACCATTTACTTCTTTAAAGCTGCCTGTGAGATCATATTCAATTATATAATACATACACACATTGGAAGTCCTTAATTAGTAGGTACAAAGGGAAAGCCTGAAATGAAGCATGGTAGGCTTGGCAGAAGCTCAGTGGGTGGATATGAAGGAAAATATGAAGTCAAACCCACAAGAACTTTAGGAGACCCACCCAATGGTGCTGCCACTTCTAAATAAATTAGATTCACTTCTGCATATGAGAGAATCAAATTTCAGATAACTTCTCATAAAACAGGATATATATGTCACACTGCATTGTGCAGTTTACATCAAACACCAGATACTACAAAGAAACTGTACATTTCCCTTCTTTTGTAGGAATCTAAATCTGTTCCTTTTAATGGTTGATGTAGTTGTAAAAGTTTTACTAAATACAAGAAAGGGCCTATATTTATGCATTTGAGTCAACTCAAATTAGAGTTGATTTTAAATCAAGTTTAGACTACTGAACTTAAGATGAGGATTTCAATTAAGATTGAGTAATACAAATCGAATGTGTTTTGATATGCTTCATGTACTTGACATGCTGTAGCAGCAACATTTGCTGCTTCTGTTTTAAACCTGAAAAAGGGCTTTTAGGTTCAAAGACTTTTCTGCCTTTTTCAACTAGACCAACATATCTATAAAAAATAGAACTATCTCAACAACATTTGCTCAATTTACATGTTCTATGCTGTTTTGAGTGATAGATATGGTATTTAAATTCTCCTTTTCAATATATCTTTCTCAATTTTAGAAGAATTACTCTGAGTGGTGGATAAGAATATTTTAAGAGCTCTACAAAATGACAACCTAGATCAATGGAATCATGACAGCTTGGACCAAATGCAAGTGAAGTTTTTTGTTAGGGACATCTGTAGACATCTGCATGTATTTTTGGTGTCTGGAGAATCATTTCTACCACCCGGCTTGCCAGTAACACCATAAACCACAAAAGAGGCATATTTCATTTTCAGAACAATTTAGCAGAGGGAAAAGAACTTGTTATAAACATCAATCTGGTTTTGGAAACTTACTGTACTTTTAATTTCATATTACATTTTAGCTTTTTCTTTATTAAGACTATGAGGTTTTCTGAAGTAGAAGCCTGTATATACTACATCTTCAGTAGAAAAGAAAAAAAAATCCTCTGTAGTGGGTACACCATTAATTAGTACCATCTTGGGGCTATCTTTTTCTCTTAATATTTCAGTCTATAAATTACAGGAGTGCAGAGACCACTCTATGAGAAATTGGTCTTTTTTTTTTTTTTTCCCCCAGCAGGAACACCAGCACTGAATGGGGTATGCTGAGGTAGAGTTGAGAGAAGAAACCATGAAATAAACTCCCTGGTAAACTATTTCTTTTTGCCAGGCAGCAATCTAGATTAACTACTTTTAAAATTTACTGTCTATTTCTATTCAAGATGAACAGCTTTACCACTTCCATCACTTAGCTCTTTTGGAAGCTGGACATTAGCAATTAAGAAATGAGTGAAATTTCTCTGTAAAAAACCGAAATTTGATTCTTGCTCTGTTGAAGCTCTATTGGGGTTCGTCTTTGAGAATGAACACAGGATCCTGTTGTGTACCAATGTCCAGATTTGAAAAAGTAATTAGGTATGTTATACCTCAGCAATGACTACAATAAATTTCAAGCACTTACCTAGTGAAGAAGCCTTTTATCCCTCTGTGAAGGAGTCCTGTAGCTGCTACATTACAGACTGCATCAGTGTGTATTAACTGTACTCTAAATATACATACAAAATTGAGCCTTCAGAAGTTTCAAATAATCTCACAATTAAAGACTTCTAGGCACATGACAAGCTCCAGAAGTCCACCAGAGTCAAAATGGGAGTCCTGTACACATAAATCAGCAGAAGTTTAGAGAACACTTGTCCAACTTGCATGCTCTTAAACACCCACCCTGACACAAGTTGTTGAATTTGCTTTGGAATTAACGACATTGTGCCTCTTGTGTTACACAAAGGGTGCATTTCAATAAGACTAAGTAAAGATTAGTGCATGTAGAAAGGGAGCAGTTACTGCCAGTCCAGGCACACTCATATATTCCATTATTATCTGTACTGGCTTTGAAGTAGCAGACAAAGCAGAAAAGGAGGACATAACAATGAGGCCTGAACTTATACATAAAATCAAACTGGCTAATTTCTCTCCTGAACTTTCACTTCAGCTTTTCAAATTTTATCATATTGTTTTTAAAAAACTCTCAGCTACCTTTAGGTAAAACTTCTCATTATTTTAGACTTTCCTCAGCTGTTAAAGGCTTTTTACTGCTTTTAAGAACCCTTTTGACCATATTTTATTTTGAATGGGAAAAAAATCTATCTTGGAGGATTGAATTCTACACGAAACACTAAATCTTTGTAGACTGTAGAAAAAAGAAAAACTATTCTGAATACCATAGACATCCTTTTTTAAAACCAGTTTTGCCAAACCCATGCAGTAAGTGTACTTGCCTTCTGAATCGGTGTTAACATAGTCTAGAAAGCTGAGCAGGTTTAAGTAAAGCTGTAATTTGCATTTTTAATAAAACATTTTGAGCAGAGGCATTCATCAAAAGAATTTATTAAAAATGCAAATTAGAGCTATATTTAAGTTAGTTTTACCCAAATTCTACTGCTTACTAAAAATGGGAAAAAGTAGAACAAATAGGTCAGAATTTAAATACATTTTTTCTGACAATAATGACAAATAGGATGCACAACACATCAATAGTACTCACTTTCAATATTCTAAGAATGAAACTTCAGAAACAGATTCCACAAGCAGAAATATAAACACTAACTTGAACATTCTTTATATATAATACAAAGTTTACTTAAGTTCACATGGTTCAGCTATAGTCATTAGCAGTTGCTGTTTGCAAAAAGAGAAATCCTGTCTCTATGGAAGTTTTGATAAAATAATCAAAATGGAAAAGTAGTAGCTGTCCTTGTTACAAAAATGTATATGAAGAGCTGATCAAATTTTTAGGATACCAAATTGAACCTAGAGCAAGACCTTTTGAAATGCAGTTGAAAGCTGTTAAAAGAAAGTTTAATTTCCATCCCTAGTATATTTATTTTGTAGAGAAAAGTAAAGAATGAGGTATCTTCCTTTTGTTTTTATTCCAAGACTGAAGCCATTGGTTGTTTTCAGTGCCACTGGGTATCCATGTTGATTTTATGTGAGCTGTACAGTAAGTATACAGGATGACAGAATTAACTAGGTTGGAAAAGGCCTTTGAGATCATCGAGTCCAACCTGTGAGCTAACATTACCTTATCAGCTAAAATAATATATGTACAGATGTTATGTTGTTTAATTATTCCATTCTTGTACTGGGCTACACAAAGTGCAACATGGAAAGAAACGGCTTAGAGACAACAAGGAGAACTTCATACATAGGTGACGAAAGGAAAGCCAGGGAAAATATGGGTCCACTGCTGACTGAGGTGGGGGACCTAGTTACAGAGGACATGGAAAAGGCAGTGCTTCTGAATGCCTTCTTCACTTTAGTCATTACTAGCACCACTAGCCTTCAATTATCCCAGGTCTCAGAGACCAGTGGAAAACTCTGTATAAAGGCAGAGACATAAACTCCATTTGAATGCTTCTTCTGCTATTCTTCTAACACAGTCCAAGCTTAAGAAATTCTAAGATAAATCTATGACTTTCTTTACTTAACAGCTTACAGACAACTTTGAAAAGTTGCATTTAAATAAAAATGCATTCAGACTCTACTAATATATACAAACCATTGCAGGGAAAAATTCATGTATACTGAACAGAAACACTGCTTTTATCAACAAAAATATGACTGACAACAAATTCAGCTTGACAGGTGAGGTGACCCTTTTTTCTGGTTATAAATTAATAAGACATTAATTATTGTTACTGAATATCTGCTTACATGCTTTCAAGTTCCTAATGTGACAACAGCATTCCTATTCTCTGATTGTATCCACTGATACCCGTCTTCAGTTAGTGTAGGTATGACAGTACTTCTGCTCTAGAAACTTCACCACAAAAAAAGTTAAAAATTGTCATTGTAAGACCACAGTACAACTGCAGAAGGTTAAGTATGTGGATGTATTATTTTCTTAGCATGAATATATACTAAAGTGAATACTCAAAATGGGTAACTTGCTATTTCAGTGCAGCTCAAAAGAAACACCACCTAAATGCACATTTGAGTGAAGAAGGATGGAAGGAAGTCGGACTAAAAAATGTTAAAATGTTATCAGGGTCAGTGAAAGTTAGTATTGCACTACTACCATGTATCAGCAAAAACCTTTAAAACCTTGTATGTGGTAAATTTGGGACTTCTTATGTATGACAAAATAATAAAAGCAATAACCTCACTGCTTATATCAAGACTAAAAGTAGTAAGTGGTAATAAGTGTCTCTGAAGGATGAAAAAATGCTTGAGAAATTTCATTAATACTACAGAAATATTTCTGGAATTCAAACAAATATCCACATTTATTCCTCTTGGTACAGGCATTCCTCATAGAAGATTGAGAAACATTTTAAAAAATCCAACCCATAGGGTTCTAATAACCCATCTGATCTAGGAGCAATGCTTAAAATCTCTAAATTTCAAATTGGAAATGTAATTAAAACCAGGAATGTTAAGTTCTCCAACTAGTACTATCATTCTTACCTGAAATACAATCCTTAATTTTCACTGTTATTGTGAAAATAGCCACTCAAATATATAAATATGTCTAGGTTTTGGATTAATGAGACTGTGTTGGAACCCTGGATTCTGAGAACTTCAATCTTTCAGTGCTGACAAGCACTGATCCTCAGAAGCACACTGCATTTGACCTGAAGCCTTGGAAAAGGCTTCCAAAATGATGTGATAGCACTGAGATTGTTAGCGTGTAATTAATAGAAGTGTGTTAGATCACTGGGTGAAGATGTAGAATATTAGGTTTTGGGATATAGCAATATATATATATATAGGTAACAAGATTGAGGAATTAGGGTGGTGCTTAGTATTTCTTTCTTCTTCTTCTTCACAAGTTTGGATAAGTTTGTGATTGGATGGAAAAGTCCGCAGTGCAGTTCTCAGATTACTGGGATATAAGCAAAAATAAATTTGTTGGCATTATATAATTGGGTAGCTTGGGCTTGAAAAGGCCTTGGAAGAAGAGCTCTGGGGCCATTTTCCACCTTGTTAACTTAGGAGCACAGTCTGTGTAGCTGTAACATAGATAAGAAGTAATAAACATCTAAGTCCAAAGAAGAATTCAGTCTCTCCCGTTTTAATCCAAGCTCTGAGTAAGAAGAACCAGATAAAAAGCAAAGAGAAAAATCAACAAGACTGAATGTGAGAGTTCCCCACTGCCAGTTCTGCGATCTTCAAATAGCTAAAAAAGGATTATTCTTTACTACATTGTATGTCTAGTCCTTCGCAGCCAGATCTCAAAGCCTCTTCCATTCAATCCAGGGATTCACCTGGACCTTCTCCTCTTTGCACATTCATTTTTGGAGCATGGTACATGCACTCTAGGATGATGAATGAGAACACCTTTCATGCCTAACTACAGTACTGCTCCCAGAACCAAGAACGAATATAAAGGGGAACAGAGGAGGATCATATTAATTAAAGATTAATTCTCCACCTGACAGTCTCAGGCTTGCTACATGTTGGAAGCAGCAAGGGGGATCACACTGGCCATGAACAATGTTTATGCTATTGCTGCTGCAAAAAATTGGAGATTTTTTTGTTAAATATATCTTAATGCATTTTAATGAAGAACTATTACTTAATGACAAGAAACTTCTATATTGAGCTTAGAGTTATAAAACTATGAGCACTGTAAAATTACTGGAAAATTAATTCCTACTCTCCCATACTCTCAAGGTGAAATCCCACCATATTGGGCCCCTGAAGTGATTAAGATGCCTTCTTTGAGGGCAGGGTTGCTGCAGAGAATGAATTTCTATCATACCAAAGGGAGAATGAATAGCTAGAGACAGCTAAGACCTCATAATTGCCACTAAGTTCACCAAAAGATCTGTGCTATTCACTTTATTTTTTGTCTTCAAAGAAAACATTAGAAATAATCATGTCAGGGTTTACAGATATAATTTTGAAACAGAAGCACACATATTAACTCCAAATTCAATCCCTGAAACCGCACTATGCTAAAATTAATTCAAATTTTGGATGAAACTTCCATCTTAAATTGTCCCTAAAGGCAGGAAGTGCCTTTTGCCCTGTAGTTGTGGGTTAGTGTGGCCTGTCCCATTAAAAGTAAATCCTGCTTCCATAACAACAAATAACCACATTCAGCAAAATAATCATTCATTGTCTTCATGTACAGCAACTATTCCCCATGATATAAAAGTCAGATGTGATACTGGAGTGTGGTAAAATAAATCTATGATTTGGCAACATTTACTTGCTTATAGTAATTCACGAAATGTTTGTCTTTCAGAAATCTATCCGTGCATCTTGACCATTTATCTTTTTGTCTTATTGGTGGGTACCTATTTATAGAATTATATAAATTCCATGAGCCTTTGAAAAATGATAGTGATTCCAAATCACTTAGTATTAGATGCATATTTACACTACATGATTACACATTTTTTTTCCATCCTCAGCAGTGATGATGGAAAGCAAATTAGTTTAGAAGCTAAATTCCTGATCCTGCCAATAAACAGGCACAGACATCTTTTCCCCCAAGAACATTCATGGCAATTGAGGAGGCAGCCAGCATCTGTACATAATAAACATATGGATAAGCAGAGAGACACAAAGCCTTTCTTGCTCCTGAGAATAAACAAGTGAGAAAAACCCCTCAGATATTAGAAGGACATCTTCATTATTCAAAATACGAATTATTTTTCTTTTTTCCAACATGTATACAACTGCAACACATTTGACATAACCTAAATATGTTCTCTTCAGAGAACTGCTCCCACTAATTTATTGTCAGCTTTATTTATTCTGCCTATAGTCTCCACAGTAAATAAAAAGAGAAAAGTAAAACTTTATTGTTATGATGCCTAACATGTCTATTTTATTAAAATTGAGAATAATCATAATTAAAAATAAAGTAAGCTGGGTTCCTCTGAATTTTAATTGTTGCCTTTTATTTCAGTGATTCAAAAAACTTTCATTTTAATCAAAAGTGATGACATTCTTTTGCCACAGTTATTAAAGGCAAAACTCACTGCTCACAGAGGCAAGAATCCCCTGTTGTCTCCCTGGCTCATCATACCACAGAGTTTTCTGGTGAAAATTCAATGGTCTCAGAAGCTATTTGAGTGCACTTCTCTTACCAAAAACACAAAACAAAACAAAAAAGCCCAGTCATGTAATATAAAGTATTTGAGTGAAATTCCATTTCATATTGGCACAACTCCCACTGTGAAAAGCAACTTCTTTCAATTCCTTTTTAACCAAAATTTGTAAGCAACTGAACTATATAATTAATGTGTAACAGAAGATCAAAAGACCATTTTTGAACCAATAACCTCTATAGCTCTAAATCTGCTTATGTCAGGACATAGAATTAAAAGCGGTTTTGCCCCTCAAAAATCTGTTGAAATAAGTGACTATCACTAGAAAAATAGCATAATTCTTCCTGAAAGCCAAGTACACTATGTTTATTTGATGGCTTTAAACTGTTTGTTTTCCTGAAGATCAAAAGGGGACAGTAAATTATGGACATTCCTTGTCATTCAAGCTTACTACAATATTAAATGTGCTGTATCAGAGCCATGAGCTCTTGTATCAGGCTTTAGTTAATTAAATAAACCTGCTGAAAATCAAAAGAATGTCCTCCCAGAACTCTTTTTTCTTCTAGTATTCCCTAATGGAAAGTTGTTTTAACACTTCTGATACAAAACTAAGACATTCTTCTGTTTCCAACCACTGGTTATTATTCAAACTGATGTCACCGTCTCTCTGTACACTTAAAGATTAAAAGAAATTTCTGAAATATTTAGAATGATTTTTCCCCAGAATTATAGCTGGATGTAAATGGCATAAATAAAGAGTGCTGATCAAAGTGGGGAAGTATTGCAGAAGAAAAGATTCATAATAAAATATTCAATAATTTTAATGCAACTTTCCCAGCCCACTCCGACTGCTTTACTCTTCTCTCTGTTACTGAGCAAGTAGAGACAGCTTTGCATGAAATATACTTCTATGCATCTTACTCTCAGAATTTACAATAATATTACAATAATATGTTTGCCCATGCTTGTATAGAATTTTAAGTAGCCAGCATAGCCTAGAGTTTCAGCAAAGCTTCCCAAACAAATTAGCTATCAATAAAGAGAAACAATGTCAAGAACTGGGTCGAACAGTTATGCTAAGAATGAAGAGTCAGGACTTCCAAGGCTTTATATTGTTTTCTGCTTCTAATTCACTGTCTTTCACAAATCATTTCAACTGCTCCTCAATGTTACAAAAACAAGATTTTGCCCTTACAGATGGCCTTTGAACATGAAATCTCAAGGAAGATAAGCCACTCTTAATTTATTTCACAGTTGAAGAAACTGATTGAGAGAGATGAGGTCACTTGTGTAAGTTCACATACTTAGTAAATAATAAGGATTGAAATAAGAAACAGATGCCCTGCATCTCAGTCTAGGATCTTATTCAATGCAATATATTGCCTCTATAATGCAGTGGAGAGCTGAGTTGTTTTCTTTATGACAAACCACAAGAATAAGCCAGCTAACACCCTCTGTTAGACAATGCACTTTATCACAAGCATTCAGTGAAAAATCAGAAACAAAGGCAAATGTTATCAGGAGCTTGTATATTATTCAGCAAATATTCTTACAAAGAAATTTCATTTCTTTAGGAATAGTAAGAGTGGTACAAGTAGTCAATGGGCACAACTGCAAACAACACAACTGTCCGAAGTTTCTCTGCTTAAGTAATAAAAGTGAACATTACAAAACCAAAAAATAGATGATTACATGAAGAATAAAATATAAAAAGAAGATAACAAACATGAAAAGGGAAAGGTAAAGCTTTCACTCCCCTCGAAATTTACAGCAGCTGCTGTTTATTACTTAGCAAGCACAGCCTTTGCCACTTGGGAAAGGTATACAACGTTTGCTTATCTTTACTGTTTTAATTATTGCTCTGAACTGCTTCCAAAACATTTTTTCCTGTCTCTTCGTCCACTAATAGTATCTCTAATGATTGGATAAAGATTCTATATAAAACAATGGTCATACTAAGTTGTTTCCCATATAGTCATTCTGTAGTAAGCAACTATATCTATTGCTGAATATATATAAATTCTGATTCCTTGATTATCTGTGAAATTTGCAGCGTTTTTCTGACATTAAGATTTTTCCTAAGTATTCACTTTCCTCCATAAAATTTGGGATTTTGCAATATTATTTATAAGAAAATGGACATTTTTCAAGATTCTTATCTGATGCATCACAGTATGACTCACTGCTACTACACTTCTCAGTGTACTTTTTTCCCTCTTAGCAATTCTGAAATAGCCCCTCATTAGCAACAACTCTTAAAAAAATTATTTTATACAAAACAGCTTTTGACTACTGCCTTTTAAGCATCTGAAAAATACCCATGATTTGACCCTGAGACTAAAGGTTTAGGAAGATGAAGGTTGTGCTTATATTATTGGCAGCTATCCAGCACTATGAGGAAGGTTGCAGAGACTATTCTTGAAATGTTAAGGTTAGTAACTTTAGGAGAGTAGGCAAAAAACACCAAAACCCCACAAAAAAACCCCAGAGGAAAAAAAAGTGTGGTTCAAATCCAGCAAGTTGGACTAGAAAAAGATGAATTTGCAGCATGAAAAAGAGCACCTGACCAGTCAGATAAAATGTTCATATTTTTAGCAAAATATGTTTACTATTACATAAACTCATGTCTCCTTTATATCTGAAAATTATACCTGCAACATATATTCCTTTTTTTTTTTTGTTAAATGACAGTAAACAGAATTTTTACTAAACCTCAGGTTGCTAATAGGACCTTATAATGTGAGTGGCCATCCAACACATTCTCTTATATCTTAACTAATTTGTGGCTGCCTTGCCAGTAAACACTAAACACCATCTCCTTTTTTTCCAGATATGAAATAGACTGTGGTGAAATGGGCTGTAATAAACACAATGGTTTCAGTAATTATGTGCAGTTATGGTCAACAGATTTTTAATATTATTTTTACTACATAAAGAGACTATCCTTAAAAAAAAAAAGAAGAAATTATATAAGAGTGTTGTGACTATATCTAGAAAAAAATGGAGTTTGATAATTTGTACCTTCTTCTCAGAGGCTTTTAGGGGTGATCTTTCCTCTACCACTTAACATCGCTCTTTACACTTTCTTTCTTAAAGTCCGCATTTCAAAAAAAGCAGATTCCAGGAAATGAAGTTACTTGTTTGGATACAACTGCCAAAGCCACGTCCTGTACGCACTTGGCAGAAATGCTTGGGGAAAAAAGTCTTATGACATTTTTCAATCCAACCAAGCTGGGCATTCCATTCAGCCACACAAAACCTCAACTTAGCCCCAGAACTGTGTGCCAGTATTATATATTTGACCACTCAAAGTATTACAATCCAGTAATAATAAACTCATTTTTACATTTGTCAGGAAAAATAGTATCCAACAGGTTCCAAACAAAAAACACACTTACTACTTCATCCATGACCTGATACTATTCCATTTTTTCCATTTTGCTATTTTTCCTCTCTTCTCTCTGTACAGCCTCACGTGTGAAGGCACTATAAAGAATAACTTATGAAAAGCCTGCAGAGAGGCCATTCATTGGAACATGACATAACATAGTCATTGTTATTCTTGGCATTGGCACTATTTATGCCTCATTCAGTCGCAGATAGAAAAGGAAATTTTAATGAGAAAGACTTTAACAAACACTTGGGCTGCTGCAATAGAGAATCATGAAATACATGATACTGATCAGATGAGCTGAACAGGCTGTCAATGACTGAATCATATTTTGGCTGGATTTTGTTAACAGGTGTTTTACCAGACCTTGCCCTGAACAATGTCTATTATGACAAAATTAAGTCTCTGACTGTAACAGGACAGTTTTTCCAAACGAAGTGTTTAAAAGTACCAAAAAAGAAGAAACAAAAATTCTGCTATTAATCTGGTTGCTGGGACTCCAGATCAATCTCTTTATCTTAAAGATTAACAGATTTACCAAAGGGATCACAATTATATATGCATCAGTTTAAAACTGTACCTCTTCTTCCTACAGCACTCCTAATTTAATGAAGCTCTATTAAATCTAAAATGTGAGGACCCTGTCTTTGCACCTTCAGTTCTTTTTGGATGTACTACAGGTTGTGGTCGTTTGAACCTGAGTGATGGACAGTCGTTTAGACCTATAACACTTCTCAAAATTCACACATTTAAACTGCTTGGAGACATGGGAACTTCCTCTTGGTGTCCAAGCCTCCCACGGCGGGGCAGGGCGGGTTAATGGGCCCCAGGCCCATCTCTTGGAGCAGCCCCATGCCTCCCCTCCCCCGGCCCTGGGGCACAGGCCCCGGGTAGCTGCAGGAGAACCCCTCAGAGCCACGGGCAGCTAAGAAACAACCATTAAGCTGCTGCATAGCCAATACCACCCAGCACAGCTTTTTAAGGACTGGAGAGCCTCCCCTCCCTGCCAAGCAGCCCCACGCAGATCCAGCAAGAGCCCATAGAGCTTCCTGCAACCAAGGTAGCCAGAGTCGAGCTGAGGAGCCAGACACATAAAGAGAAAGAGGCTTTTTCTCCAACATAAAGCCTGAAGAAAATCATGGTGACTTCAAGGTCAGAGGGAAAGAGAAACTAAGTCACAGGAGACGGAGCTGAAGATGGCAACAGGAAAAGAGGGCAGAGTCACGTGCCCAGCGCGGAGATTAAAAATACTTTTTTCAGGCCGTGGTAAAAACTGCAATATCACAAACTGTTCTTTTTCTCTTTAATCCACTTAAAGACATGGGGGGGATGAGAATTTTGTGTGCAGCTTGTGGGAAAAAGAAACGTATCCATGCCAGGTCACCTCAGAGCTGTAAGAGACTTACAGAGATTTTGTTAAGAAGAGACCAGTTGCTTTTAAGCTAGAATTTTCTTACCGGTAAAAAAAGAACACCCCATGTGTGGCCCATGCTGGCAGTTGTGAGAAGATTGCAAGATTCACGGGAGAAATATTTTTCACTTCAGCAGAGTTTCTGGGTGGGTCTGTTGCACTTTGAGCAGTTTGGAAACCACATGATGCAAAAGAAAATCCTTTTGCCTTAAATAATGGAGAGACTTTTAAGAACTATAACACTGACCAAAATTATAGTTTGTTATCCTTTGTGCGAGTTGGGTAAAAAAGGGGAGGTGCTGGAGGAAAAAGGGGGTTTTGCTTTAATTTGTTATTATTTCTTTTTACTTTTAATTCTGTTAGTAATAAACTTCTTCATATTCTTTAAAGTTTGGAGCCTGCTTTGCATTCCTCCTAATTCTTATCTCACAGAAGGTAAGAAATGCGAACAAAATCACTACACAGGTAAATTAAGGGTGACAAGCAGTCGCTTCCCAAGTACTGTTTCCATTTTATAGCATGTGTAATTTCAGAACATCTATTTACTGTCTTGCTATTCTAGTCATTTTCTATTCAAAAACTCTCTTGGATTCACTTTTCATTTCCTACTAGCTCAGCTCTTCCTTCCCTGGAATCTACAGTCTCTTCTTCCTGATCTCATTCACAGCTTCATTAGGAATACATCCTAAGCTACAAATATTTTAGCTCTTTTCTACCCTATTTATAAAAGAGAACTCCAATTCATACCTGCCCTTCTCTTTTTACCCCTTCCAAATAAATTTTCTCATCCCAGAGTCGTGTGAGGTACAATAACTACTGTAGTATCAATTACTTCTACTGACTACTCCTAGTCCAGTTTCCTGGCAGCCACAGTATTTTCACAAGAAAGACAAAAAGCAGTATTCAGAAACACATTTGCTATTTGTAACCAGCACATGGTCTCTTAATGTATTCCATTAAACAGATTAAAAAGATTCCCAACACTTGAATAATAAGAGCCCAGAAACAGATTGTAAGACAGAGAATAAAAGACCGATCGTCTTCAATTTTTCCTTTTTTTTGAGTCCCCCTCCACTGTTTTAGACATCACAGAAATTTTCAACCCAGCATTAAAGTTATTTTACTCAAAAGTTCAAGACATGACTCAATTTACCCAAGCTTTCTTCCCCTAAATATAAGTGCAATGATTTAATATTAAAAACTACAGCTAACAGTGTTTCAGTCATCAGAATATAAAATGTACATCTCCTCTCACAGCTGGCACCCTTCAATCTATTCTTTCTCTTTCTGGAGAAAATCAGAATTTTAACAGTGTGAAAAAACAAGAAAACTCTGGGGCACCTCATGAGGAGGCCAACAGTGAAGTAATTTCTGAAACAATGGCGTGACCACAGATCTCCCTTTTGTAATAGGGGGTTTCTTTGTAATAGCAGCGTTTCTTAACAAGGCAGGTCCCAAATGACTGACATTTCTACGTCAAAGGCTTAATTTGAGAAATATTGTAGAACTGTGCTTATCCTTTTTCTGATTAACTTTCTTAGTTTTACAGGCTATGTCCCCAAACTCAGGATTCTCCACAAGAGTGAGAGATTAGATACCTTAAGCTTTCTCTTTCAGCCATGTGGCTGTTTTGATCATCAGGCCTTGATGGGGCAGAAGTTGTGCTCAGAAAACAAACGTGTAAAAGACTGAGCTCTAAATGTCGAAGTACTTATCATTTCAAATATGCACATGGCACATCAGGAACCAGAAGGGAATTGGCCACATATATATACAGAATTATGATGGCAACTAAACACTGGAAGAAATATTCAATCTTGTGCTTTTGGACTTCACCTAAACACTAAACAGACATCAAGCAAAAAACCAAACTGAACCACAAGTTATCAATCAGCAGTTTATGCTGGGTTTTTATCCTTCTTGTGAATTATCTGGCTTGGGAACAGATGCAACTATTTCCAGCACTTTTATGCCCAGGAGGTCCTGCCACTGTCTGCTTTGGCAGTGACACAAGAACATGTCCTCCCTGTATTCTCTTTATTATTGAGACTTATATATGGACAAACTGGTTTGATTTCTGTTGAGGAATAAGTAAAAATAAAGCCAGCGTATAAATATAATAGCATGTAAATCATAGATACGTAGAATTTTTAAGGTTGGAAAAGATCTCTAAGGTCATCTAAGTCCAAGGTCAAGATCACTAAGTCCAGCTGTCAACCCAGCACCACCACCATGTTCACAACTAAACCATGTCCAACTGCCATACTGACACATTTTTTGAACACTTCCAGGGATGATGACTCCACCACTCCCCTGGTCAGCCTGGTCTTATGCTTGACAACCTTTTATGAGAAAAATTTTTTCCAAATATCAGATCTAAACCTCTGCTGGCACAACTTGAGGCCATTTCCTCTTGACCTGGCACTTATTACCTGGGAGAAGAGGTTGCCCCCCTCACTACAACCTCCTTTCAAGTAGCTGTAAAGAGCGATAAGGTTCACGTGGAGCCTCCTTTTCTCCAGGCTAAACAACCTCAGATCCCTCAGCCTCTCCTCATAAGACCTGTGCTTCAAATATATAGTATAAATATTAAAGAAGTTAATCTCTCCAGGCAGATTTTTGGGAAGTTTATTGTGACTTCCAGCATAATAAACTAATGTTCTTACAGGCTTTTCTATCTAGTAGAAAGATATATTCTACTTATACCTAGTAGAAAAGCCTAAAATGGCAGCAGAAAGCAATAGTGACATTATAACAGGCATAAAAAAATAAATTGCAGAAGCTTTTAAATACGGCATCTGATATTAACAGCACCATATTTTCAGATTACATGTCTATGTTAGTTTTGCCTAGACATGAACTTCAGAATGTTGTTTCTGAGATGATCTTTATTTTAAGGAATTAAAGAATTAAATAAACATTACAATAATCAAGAGAGTAACCGTAAGCAAGTTAAGTAACAGCAGCAGCAGTTCAAGGGCCATGAGGTGACCAAAATAAAAAGGCTTGAGATGATTACACTCAAGACACAATAAAATGAAAGACTGAAAGTATTGGTTATAGAAAATTGTTGGAAACTAGTTTGATGATTAGGAAACAGTAAAAGGTGAAATTTAATTTTATTTGAATGCAGGTCTAGTAAAAGTATGCTGAAAATGAGGTAGAGGGCTCACAGTATGATAGGGCTATTTGTACTACTATTTAGCATAGCATCGTTAACAACAACAAGAACAAAATTTTTCAGCAAATGTTTTGCCTAATCATCACCGAATGACTCACCTGTAGGAAGAATATTACCAGGAAAAAAGGAAAACAGAAAAACTATTAACGGAGAGAAGATTAAACCTAAGTGCATTGTAATAGAACACAAAAGTAGTCAGAACTTTGTCATGCCCAACTCCACCATCCACTGCATCCAAGTCAGATACAAGTGATTTGAAGAGCTGGAATTACTGCTAAATGCTTACAAATGTTAAATAATTTCTTCAGTCATATAACTGCGGCTACAGGAGAATGGCCATAATTACCTACATGTGAAGGATCTTTGATATGTACAGGTTTACAAAGAACGGCTGCAGCTCTTTGTATAACTCTGTGTAATCATTTCAAATGTCAAAATTGCCTTAACTTATGGAAGTCTTAGACCAGCTCCTACCTGACTCTATGAACAAAAAGATCAAAGACTGTTTTCAGTGTAGCTTGGTAGGTGGTTACAGTAGAGCACCTCAGCCACAGATTTGTAAGACCAGCCCTGCAAGGAAAATCAGTAAGAGCTTTTACCTGACCTAGAAGTAATATCTACTGAACTTACTGTATAAGTGTGGAAAACCAAATATCACTGCATCTCTAGCTGTTAGCTCATTTCCATTTATAGGGTTACTATTTTCTTTCACACAGATGTCAATAATTGTCTAATTTTTCTCAAATTAACCTAAATACAAGCTGCAAACAATGTTATTCTTTCAAAAGTATCCTTCTGAACTTATAGCAGGGCTGAAAATTAATGAAACAAAGGCACAGTTGCTGAATAGACATTTCACAATTAAAACTGTAAGAGACAAAAAGATGATGAATCAGAGGTAAGTGAACTGTGCAATGATTTTTTCAACAAAAGCATCCAAAACTTAAGAGCCAATTGTCACTGAGGCAAACAGGCATACAAAACTTCAATAGAAAATTTGTACAAGATCAGAAGCATGAAATTGGCCTGCAACATTTGAATGGAACTTAACCTGTTAAATCTATTGAAAATATCAGAAAAAAAAGAAGTAAGTATTTGTGGGATATTTCCAATAATTCCTACTTTGGTTTTATATTCAAATATGCTGAAACTAGAGTCTCAAGAAAATATCTGTTTCTGCTAGGAACAGAATGGAAAAAATGCATTTTTTAGGTTAAATACAAAAACAAAAGAGAGACAGAACTCAAGACTATTACATTATTTAGCACAATTAGCAATATCTGTACAGAAATATCTAAAGTTTAAGCTAATAGAAGAACCTTCTAGTATTTTGATGACCCATATGCATACATAATGTGCATGTAGTGGCTCTGTTAAAAGGCACTGCAGTCTCTCAGGACTCATGTTCATAAAAACAACAATATGGAAGAAGTTTTACAGAAGTATTTGCCAAAACTGACAGTCAATATATAAAGGAATTTGATCACCCTTCAAGTACGTAGAAACCTTCGGAAGCATATTTTAGCTTTAAAATATCAAGAGTTGAAAAACTTTAGCCACCAAAAAACCCCCAAAACAACTTTAAGGAGTTAGTTTGAAGGATCCAATAGCAATTTTAGACAGCCAAAATATGGCTAATGAAGCAGGAAGCCAAAAAGATTTGAAATAGTAGAGAACTTCCAAGGAACACTAGGTTACATTTAGCAGACTAATCTGGATAAGAGAACAGTAAACTAGCATAAAAATACTGGAAAGTTTCCCCATCTAAACAGACTCAAGAGGAAGCCAGTAAAAACTGCCAAAAGCATCTCTAGCAAGCTTCCAAACATACGTTCTACATCAGAAGAGATTCCCACTTGAGAAGTGAAAAGAACAACATGATGAGCATCTTAGAAAAAACAGAAATGTTTTGTAAAACCAAATAAATGTGGAGAAAGAAAGTCGTTTTACATAACAACATTTTCAATATAGAAGTAAGTTTCAGTGTCTCTGAAAAATTAGTGAAAGTACTGTAATGATCTGCTCCTCACTCTCATTCAATCCTTACAAGTTACAAAATTTGCCTTTAAAGTTGCAAATAGGGACCAAGCTCCAAAAAGGAAAATCTGGGCTTCCTCTCCTAAAAATAACCCTATGTTCATATTTATAAACACTTAGTTAAGATGACAAAAATTGTAACACACAGGGTTTTATCACTGAATACCAATTGCAAGAGCTCACTTTAAATTCTACAACATGTATTTATATTTCTTTGTCACAAAGAATAGTCATCTGTTGTTCCTTACAGAGAGATTTCTGGAGTCTCAAACTTCTTAATATATTTCTTTTTTTGCTGTTCACTAATCTCAGTGAGTTCAGTTCATAGTCCGCTCTCAAGCAAAAGTCACAGTGGACCCACTATAAATTCCAACAAAATAAAGCTCTTGGAGGCAGTACAGATAGAAGAATAGATTTTGATAAAAAACACAAACAAACAAAAGAGCAAGCTCCAGAACTTAGTTGAGCCTCCGATAAATTCATAGAGTTAGTCTACTTGGCATTTATTGCAATCTGTGTACATTTAAAGACAGTTAATTCTGTTTTAGAAATTACTCCGAGTTTTAATTTTTAGTCTTTGCTCATGTCACAAGATTAAAAAGGGAAATAAAACTGTGATCTTTAAGACAGATACCAAAATCTATAACAGCACCTGACAAAGTAAAAAATTTCCACAACTACATGCTACAAACGTGTCTCACTGAAGATAGACGTCCATTCACATTTACCACATAAATTGGAGCCTTAGCAATACATGTTTTATCCAGTAACTTGAAATACCAGAAGATAACTTTGCTAAGCTTATTAGAAGTAAAGCTCAAGAAAATTGTTCAAAAGCTTATGCTGACTGTTAACATTTGCTGAATTTATTTTGAAGGCTTTTAAAAATACGTAAATCAAGCAGTGAAGTCTGACACTTCCTGCTTGATCCTTAAACTTGGCAATAAGGAAAAATATATTGTAGCAAATAATCACTCTACGTTATAGAAAACACTGAATGCTTAAGAAATTAGCAAACCAACACATCTTGTTTTAAATACTTGCTACAAAGATTTAACAGTAGCAATGAAATATGCAGTACATGTTACTAAGAGCTGGTAGAAGTTCATCTGGAGAGCAAATGGAATATATACTTCTTCCTGGACCTTAAACAGAAGATGTAGAACATACTTTCTTTTCTGACTAATGAGAAAGATCAAGAGTAAGTCTGAACAGTGCCCTAAATGCACCAGTGAGCTCTTTTTCTGGCCAAATAGCAATAAAATGGCTACATCTGTTTGTTAACAAAAGATCTGTCATAAGCACAGTGCCAAGACTCTGCCCCCAGATATCCCAAAGCACTACTGGACACAGAAAATACTCCAAGAAACACATAGGTTTGCTCAGCATTTAATTTTTCTGAAGGTTTGAGATCTACCTTTTTTTCTGAGCTGAAAGACATAGAAGAGATTCTGATGGAAAACCTCCGTCAGTCCTTTCCATTAGGGAACTTTCTGTGGGTTTTCAACAACAGAAGGAAGCATTTTCCCCAAATTATTACATAAATATATAAAATAGACAAGATAAATATTTTGAAAAGTCTTAATACAAGACAAAAATATTTAGCTTTCAGAAATGAGCAGTACGTGTGTTATCATCACTACTTTCATGCTATTCATAAGCATCATCTCTTTACAGAAACTATCTCTCATCTTACATTTTAAAGTCAGCTTGTCAGCCCTTCTGCAAGAATGCTCTTTCATATAGGTGTTTGCAGAGTGTTAAGCAAAAAGTGATCTTAAATCATGAATGGGATACACAGGAGTAATTTTTTCACAAAACTCTCAAAAAACCTCACAACTTCTCAACGAAAGATAAAGGAAATGGCTCAAAGTGGTCAAAACATCCTAACAAAATCTTATGTGAGAGCAAAATAATCCAACTCAAGTCCATCAGCATATACAACCATTTGAAGCTCTTACTAAGATTTACTGTACTCTTTAAATGTCACAATAGTTTTCTGGTAACCAAACTGTTTATACTTCAGGAGAAAAACAAATCCAGCAGGAGGAAAAATGGTATCATACGTCTTTTATACAGACAGAATTATCCTAAGAAGTAAACAGCAGTCTGAGACTGATTGCAAAATAAGACTTATCAGTACAGAAGAAGTGATATAATGCAAAAGAAGTAAAATACAACACAATGTTTATCACTCCACTGCCTGATGAAGTCTGATTTTTTCTTGTTTTGCTAGATTCACTCACTCTGTGATTTATCCTGAAACTACTAATTTATTATTGACTCAACTCCTAATAAAGATTATATGTAGTTCTACATTTATATCTCTAGCAGATATGAATTATCAATACAATTAAAGCTGCAGTAGATACTTTATTATGAACTACATGATTATACTAAAAGTAAAATTGTTGAAGCAGTTGTAAAGCTCAGGTTATTATGCCAATAACTTATCTTCGCATTTTCTGGAATGTTCATCTGAAACATAATTTGAATTCATAGCCAGTTACATCTGTTTCAGCTTAATGAAAGACATTATGATACAATAAGTAACAGTGGCTACTATGTTAGACTATTTTGCTCACTCCCCCTCATGTAGTTATGGATTTATAATTTAGAGAGCTCTGTGATGAAGGATGGGTATTGAAAGGCAAATTCTCCCCTTTCATGGTATAAAACTTGGACTAAGATAACAAGTTCTGGTCTGTTCAGTCTAAGTTCGCTGTCTTATGCCATCTGTAAAACCTCACTAGAGATGGGACCTGAATTGCCAAAATGACAGCAGCAGGCAGCCTTCCACTGCTTCCACGCAGCCTGCCTACCTACCACTCCTTCCTAAAAGAAGTCTTCTGGGATCCAAGAAAAAAATCTGACAGCATGTAAACTGGTATCATTTTTAACTGACGAATTCAATGCTGTTTAACCCAATAGCAGCAGAGAAACCTGGCGGATTACTAGGACACTGCACTTGCATCTTCCTCTGCTGTAGCTGTCAAGAAGAACGTCCTAATCCAGACTCTGACAGAAACTGAAAAAAGCACAATACTAAACACAACAATGATCCATATGTCCAATTTCAGTTGTTCTTAGTTAGGTCTTCCACTGGTTTCAAACTTCATGTTCAACAATATTTTACTAGTGACATTATTTCAAATAAGATATTCAAGCAAGCAGCTGAAGACATACCTGTTCAGAAAAAATACCTCTTAACATTAAATCAGACACAGGCAGAGAGAGATATGGTTGCTCAACATGGAGAAGAGAAGGCTCCAGGGAGATCTCACTGTGTCCTTCCAGTACCTAAAGGAGGCTTATAAAAAAGGAGGGAGAGGGCCTTTTTATACAGACAGATAGTGACAGGATAAAGGGCAATGGTTTTAAACTGAAAGAGGGTGTGTTTAGAAAAGATGTTAGGAAGAAGTTCTTTACTCAGAGGGTGGTGAAGCAGCAGAACAGGTTGCCCAGAGAACTGTGGGTGCTCTATCACTGGAAGTGTTCAAGGCCAGCTCGGATGGGGCCCTGAGCAACGTGGTCTACTGAGTGGCATCCCTGCCCATGGCAGGGGGTTTGAAACTACATGATTCTTAAGCATCCTTACACAACCCAAAACACGTGATGATTCTATGGAATAAACTCTTTATGACTTAGTATTAGCAGTTGATAATATTATATAATGGTGCCCAAAAATCTACTTTGAAATCAAATCTTGGTGTTAGGCCTTTTTGATCCTTGAGTCTGTACAGCCATTAAAGGCTTCTGTTTAGAGTTTCAGGCATACACGTGGTGGGGAAAAGGCAGAATGTACAGGAAGGTAAATACTACCATATGTCAAATCTTTAAAGATATATTATGTTCACCCAGTTTCTTCTTAAAAGACCACGCACATCCAATGTAGGATGGACTCGAAAAAAGATAAATTACAGCTGTATCTGTAAAACATGTACTGTTGTAGAAGTCACTACTCATTCACCTTCAAAGTCAGCCTGCTGTGGGACAAATTTAGACCAGGAACTGTTTTACTACTGTGATGAGATCAAGATAAATTTCCTGTTATCACAGATTATTACATCAAGCTCAGCAATGAAATAGTGTGACTGCATTTCTCTTACTTAAAGCAGTTTCTAGATAGGATAGACAAGAAACATGATTACACATATCTTTCAATGTGGATATGGTCCTAGATCATATGTAAAAAAATCGTAAGAATATTATTCTATCTTCTATCACAGAGTGGTAAAGATCCATTTCTGGGCAAGCTAATGTTAAAGCCACACAGTAAATCAACTGCAAAATAAATGAAAGGTTCTAAATAATTTAATTTTTTTAAAAGAAATTATTAGATAGACATTCCAATAACTATTTCATTAAACTAAATATTTTTTTCCCCATACTTTCTGTTGATTTCCTAATTTAGTTGTTTTCAGGATAAGGAAATGAGATAGGAAAATGGAAAACACATTAGAGACACTAAAAATACTGTGTTATATCACATTAAATCAGGCTAATGGCAGGTTTGAGAGTACAGAATTAAATAAAAAAATCTAGATTGTTAAAACAATTAACATACCATATAACCTTCATGCTGTAAATTGAAATCTTCATAAATGATGTAAAGTATGCAAAGGGTTTAAATGATGAAGAATAGCTTTAATATTATACTAAAGCTTCTGTGTGGGAATTTGACCCTGGCTCAGGCCCAAGCCCTTTCACAATCTTTGGTGAATTTTTAAAGCCTATAGACAAAAAGGCATATGTATACAGTTCAGATAGATTTTGAAATTAGTGGTTAATTTTATAATGATGAACATTATTTTCAGGCTTTCAATAGACGAAAAATGAGGCTCCATGCTCAAGTGAGAATGGTGCCTCGTCCAAAATTAGCAAAGGATCACAAAATAGTTTGGGTTGGAAGGGACCTTGAAGATGATTGAGCTCCAACCCCCTGGCCATGGGCAGGGACACCTTCCACTAGACCAGATTGCTCAGGGCCCCATCCAGCCAGGCCTTGACAGTGCAGAGTGCAGGAGATAAGGTTCCACAATCCAGTCAATTTGAGCTGAAATGCTGGTTCCTACTTTATGTTCAAAGAAAACTCATATGAACATACCTACACAAATGTTTGCAAAAACAGAAAGCATTGATCAAAACTAAGAATTTGCTAATGTTTGTGAGGGTTTTATTAAAAGAGTGAAGAATAAGTGGCACTATATAAAAAATGCAATTATACTAGTCATTTGTTGATAAAATATAGCTATTATTTGCTAGCATATTTCTGAGGTAATGAAAAGCTTTGTGTTAGAAGGACATGATTATATTTAGTTAATTCTACTGTGACACCAAATCCAATAAATTCTTCCTATAAAATGAGAAGAAGCATGGTAAATAGGAAAAGTAGAAGGCAAAGGGAATTCCTCAGTACCTGAGCAACCGAAACAAAATAACGAGTGTGACAATTGACTAGTTCAATTACAATGCAATTTTAGAGGATAACTGGCAACCTTAAATAATTTAAGAACTCCATTCCAGTACTCTAGCAAAATCTAAGTTTCTACTTGCCAGCTGCCATGTCTGAGTTTCAAGCTGAAAACTCTTTTCTTTCAGCTACCCCCTTGCCAAATGCATAAAAAGTATACAGAAATATAAATCATGAATATGTAATAGTCATACATGATAATCTAGGATGAGGCGTGTTCTTCTTTACTAATAAAAACATAAGCACTTCTAGAACCTACTGACACCAAAAAAATCTTTTTATTTCAACAATTCAACTAGAAAATGAAGAAAACATGAAACCACGCAAGAAAAATCTGTCTACAGTCACTAGAAGTCTTTTTATGTGGATTTTGAAATTAACAACTTTCAAGAATATTGTTACTTATTGTCGTAATTAACCAGCTTAAATGATGTAATGAAAGAAAATTTCAGTGGTCAACAGTCAAGCCTTTTCAAAGAACT
The DNA here is from genome assembly GCA_013397175.1 of Platysteira castanea. Classification (NCBI taxonomy): domain Eukaryota; kingdom Metazoa; phylum Chordata; class Aves; order Passeriformes; genus Platysteira; species Platysteira castanea. The sequence continues at coordinate 793,880 of VYXC01011987.1, read as the reverse complement.
GCTATAAAAACTGTCTAACTTATGTTCATGCTAAGTGGTCAATATTATTTCCATCGTTTGAGTTGCTTCTACAATGATTTAAACATGAACTGAAATCCTGTAGTATCATTTATATGGATAAGTTGAAATGGATCTCCTAGGGGAAATTTATTTCCTAATATTTTTAAATGAATTATGCTCAAACCCCCATTATTTTCTGTGAATTTACTCAAAGAATCAAGGGCCTGCAACTGAATTTATACTATGGTTCCGTAGGGCCATTCAAGAGGTATTCACAAAAGTTTTTAAAAGCCATTAGCACCTTTAGAGGGCTTTAAATTTAAAACTCTGCATTTGTAGATATAGAATTAGCACAGTAAGACTCACACTGAAAATAAAGCTTCCTTGTTTTGGTTCACATTTGAAGGATATATTGTAAATCATATTGGAATAACCCAATAATTGCTCACTTAATTAATTACACTAACCTGTTTCTCTGGAAAGAAAAGGTAGTCTGGGAATGGAAGAGCTGAAATCTTTTGCCACTTTCAGACTAAAACACCTAGATGGACTCTGACTTTCCTCCGAGCTCATAGAAACAGACTGCTCCAAGACTGTAGAATCAGCAGAGGTGGCATTAAGCTGGGAAAGAGCATTTCGTGCTTTCTTTTTTTCTTTTTTTAGCATAGTTACCAGAATATCTGCAAGATATACTAAGGAAATAATTACTTTTTTTTTTTTTTTTAAAGCAACAATCATCATTTTTTATCCATAAGTCTTTTTTTTTTTTTTTTCCAAGTGGAACAATTCACATCATGGAAACATATGTGTGAATGTGAACTTAAAGTTGGACACATTCTTTGCAACTATTTTCATCCAGCTCAGTTTTTCCAAACAGCAGATTAATTCCTACTAAAACAATAACCAAGTCACACACATTGACCCTAATTGCTGATCCCATTCAATCAACTCCTGATGAAAGCATTTACAGACAAACAGGATCTTATTCCCATTATGGTAGTCCCCTTATTTTTTTTTTTTAAATTCTTCAATAAACAAGACTTCCAAACAAAAGAAAAAAACTCTTAATGTACAGGTAGCCTTGCAGGTTTATCTCATCTGTAAGCTTTTCACAATAAGATTTACTACAATGCAGAAAAAGTCTTTAGGAAATTTCTTGCAACAACTCTGTGAATTTACTGGAAGTATATTAGATATAAATAAATTTTGCCTAACAGTGTACAGAGGAAGTATAATGGAAATCCTGGATGCATTCAATCAGGAACACTGAAGTCCCTGTGATCCATTTTTTCATATGCTGTTCTTTTTAATCCTAATTAATCTTCTAAATGAACAGCAGAAAATCTAAGTAGTCTATGGGGAATATTATTAACTGGACTAGGTAATAATAATAAAACACTTTCCAATTCAGGTTTTGTGATAGCTTCTAGCTACTGAAGGCAAGAAGGAATTCATAGTTTATTCAACAGCTTCCATACTTCCCACCATTTCATCACATTAGACATGTTATTAATGTTCAAGTGATGATGTACTGTCACTTATCCACTGCAGACTCCCTAAATCAGTCTTGTCTTTAAAGTGTAAGTTCCTATATTCTTTTCATTTTACTCTTACATGGATTTATACACGTTTCCTCCTTTTACTTCTGTGAGCAAAGCTGTATAAATCTGTTGAGCCCAAGTGCATTTGATAGAAGTCTTTTGCTTTTTTTCTCATACTAATGAAATATTTTTTTTAGGAGGAAGTGTTTCTGGGAATTCAGATATTAAAATTTACATTAAAAAGCTGAAGAATTTTTTGAAAGGAATGAGTCAGCGTTTTAGCTAAATTTATTTGAAACTGCATCTTGGAAAAAAAAAAATCTTATCATCTGTGACAGAGCAGAAATAGGAAAGCTTTCCTGCCACCTCAGTTTGGATCGGTAACATGCTACACCCCAGTGAGAAACACCATTCTCATTTGGCACATAAAATTGAGCTGGAATTTTTGAGCAAAATGATTGCAACTGAGTTTGCTCTTTACCAGTAACTGTGAAAGAACCTCTGTTACCTTTACATTCAACAACCCCGCATTTTCACTTCTCTGCTCTATTACAAACGTTCCCTGCCGAGTAGCCACAAAGCTGGGGTCGCAGTGACTGCGGTTTGCCCACAGCTCTGTCAACTTGCTAAAAATACCACCCACCCATTGCGCTGCAGCGCAGCTACTCGTGTTTCCTGTGAGGCAGTGAAATGGGCAAAGCACATCTGAGCAGTTTAGTATTTTTATGTGCAAAAAGCTTTAAATTTAAATGTAAAAAGGACAAGTCTTGTATTTGTTCTAAGGGCAAATAGCCCAGTAGTCCCCAAAGCAACACTTCATTTGGCTAAAAATAACATATACAGGAAATTTTATTCTTTGTAAGGTAGTAGATTGGTCTTTATATAGCATCGGAGTTTCCCCCCCCCAAAAAGTAATCTGCTTGAGGACTCTGTTTTAGGTGTGGCCTACTCCACAGTATTTGGTTACCGGCCAGACCATTCTAAACCTAAGTGGTGCTTGGATCCAGGATTTTGATTTGGGTAAAAACTGAAAAGGAAGCAGGCGCAAAGCAGAAGTCCTGTCACATAAAAGCTGGGAATTGAGTATTTGCTTTAACATAGTATAGCCTCTCTCACACAAAGAAAAACGGTTGTAAATCAGATCATCTCAAACCCAAACAGTACTATTTCCCTCAAAAAGGATACTGATTTCATTATCTCTTTGTTGCAGAAGTCCTTTCAGTTTTTCCAGTTCTTCTCCTGCTTCTTTGCTACTGCTTTTTTCTTCAGAGGTGTCTTGGGAGAAGACAGAAGTCATTGGACGATTCATTATTTGCTATTAGGAGAAACAAAAAAACCAAACACCTTTAACTTTGCCTCCAGCTCTGTATTCTATTCTGAGAGACTCTAGCTATAGTAAGAAAGGTAAAACCTTTCTAGACTCTTGACAGAAAAAAAATCATGCCACACTTGATTGTCAAATTATATCCATTGTATCAAGTATGAAACAAACTGTATTTTTAAATCTTCACTAGCAAGGGTGCAGTTTATTTTACTCTTTCTGCACATAAATTCCAGTGTTCTCTAGTATCACAGAATTGTCAATATTAAAAATATAATTAAAAACTAATTACTTAAGGACAATAAATTAAGATCAGGAATATATACACTATTACACTGGAAAATCTATATCCCAAAATACAGAAAAGTAGTATCTTCTACTGCTTTTCTTGTTAATTTCACAATTATCAAGTGTATCTTGTTTGCTCAATGATTCAGAAGGGCTTGCAACACCTTCAGAAGAATCAGTGTAACAGCTTAAGTGATATAGTGTTTTTAATCTACATTTTTACCTCTGTCAACATAGTTTGTCCAAAATAAAGCCTCAGTAATGCTGGAAATACAGATGGGAACATCTGTCCATATACAAATAACTTGCCTTGTTGATTCTAGCAACGTCCAGTGCTTTCTTGCAATTTACTGCATGCCGGGATCCTTGCTGATGTTTCCACAAAATGTTGTTAAATTTTTCCAGCTAAATTTAAATTTTCTATGAGTCCTCCATGCCCTTTAAAGTTCAATTGTTTTACCCTTTTCCAGTACCTCTCAACTTCATTTCATTTAATGCTTTTCAACCATGAATATCTCCAAGCTATTTTCAGAGTGCCAGCGGCACTTTCATCTCTGTTTAAAATAAATACCTTCATATGAGTGAAGCAATACTTGATCTTACGCATGTCAGCACCAACATCCAGAGAGCTATCAGGATCATCATCTTTGAGAAATGTTTCAATTAACTCATCTAACCTGGAAATACATAGCATTTTTTAAGAGAAGAAAAAGATACCACAAACAAGCAGACAACTCTGCAAAATGATGTGTCAAATACAATACAAAATGTACCAAGCTGCCTGATATCAGTAAGCTATTTTTCCTCACGGTCCATGCACTTGAAATGTACTTTTGTTCTGATTAATGAAACCTGGATTTGATATTGAAGATTCTACAAGTGCATATCCGAGCATACTGGCACATGCTAAGGAATAGGTCTAGAACCAAAAGCGTCCAAGAAATATTCTTTTCTTTTTCTCATTTAGTTTATAACCTTTTGCTCTTCTGCTATCTCATAATTGAAGAGACTTAAAACCTGCTGTCTCAGAAGACTGGATTTTAAGAGGTTTTGGGCATAGGATTTATTACTATATATGACTATTAGTGAAAAAGAAAAGTCTACTTCTTTTTCTATTACAATAGTCAGCAGATAGCTTAGCTTTCATGTATAAATTACCTGCTCCAGTCACCAAGCAAGACATACTATCTTTTAATGCAGATATTTATACATTTCTCAAAGACCTACTGCTCTTCCTTTGAGTAATGAAATGTACTTAGCATTTTATTCTCTTGCAACTGTTCTTTACAAACAACTGACAAAATCTTCCTTAGGGAGAAACAATTATTTCAGTAATTTGGTCTTCATAAGACAATCTGGCACAGAGAAGCACTCTCTTTATTTTGCAAAACCAAATTAAAATTATCAGACTGGAAACCTAAATAGGCATAATATAGCATGTTCTAGGCTGGATGTCACATCTATACAGATAGAGTCAGACTTCCTTTTGTATGCTGTCACCTCTTTCCTGGTCTCATATTTCAGGATGTATTGCAGTTCATTCTCAAGAAAAAGGGAAGAGAATTTCTAAGCCCAAACTAGACCCTTAACCCACGTACTAAAGTATATTTCTGGAAAACTGCAAGTGCAAATTCAAACTCCATCAACTGGGTTTAGATTTATGGCTCCTGGTTCCTGACAACTGCTGTTTCAATTCTTCAGTAGGCAAATGGTGGGCAAAAAAGACAGGCATATGCCCTGCAAAGAGTAATTTTATCATTTAAGTGTTTATTTAGGTTATCATGCTCAGAAGATGAACTTAAGTTCTGAGCCTGAGCCAGGGCATATACGGTGGCTGCATCAAGCGCCCAACTGCCTAAGAAGGGCAAGAGTCCATCTCTGTGCCCAGTGTTTCTTCTGGACTATTTTTGTTCAGCTCCCCACTTAATATGCAAGCCTTCGTAATGTAACTTCATGGCCATTTATCCTCTTCACTTACAGGACTGGGAATCATGTCGCCATTTTATTATCAGAATCACTTTGCTGTAACCATATACAAAAATTTTAGGCATTATAATATCACAGCATCCAAAGTTCACCCTGAGTATATTTTGTGGTATTTCCCTGCTTCTGAAGACTTCTCTTACTGAAATTCCTTGCAATATAGTAATAGGAAATACCTGCTGGAGAGTGAAAAAATGAGATGCACAGCAATCAGGAAAAAAAATCATTATTTCAGGAGATAAATATCTGAAAATCAGTAGCTGCAAGACTGGAATGAACATTGGAAAACATAACAAAGTTTTGGTATTTATCTCCTCTAGAGATAGCAAAGTGGCAATATTCAAAACAGAAGAAAAAGGAAACATGACGGTTAGTTTCAGACAAACTTTGTTTTCCCATTTTCATTGTTTCAATTAAATAACAAGAGACAAATACCTTGTCTATTCCACTCATCAAATGTCCAAAATTCATAACTTTTGAATTTATAGGACACTCCCTGAAGTTAATGTGAGCTGTACATATGGAGAGCTTGAAGGAGAGGATATTTAAAGAGAAATATTAGCTACAGAAGAATTACTGGAATTGACTTGCTTCTCAATCTAAGAGACCACAAAATTTACTCAGTAAAAGAAACCAAAATTTTACTTGTTGCTGCATGACTTTTTACTGCATTAGGAGTACAACAGAACAGAAGCCAATAGCACAAAGTTACTCATACTCTCTTCAGACATACTAAGCACAAAGGGCAGGAGAATCAGTCCTTCATCCATGGAGGTAGGCATTTATGTAAGCACTGTGAAAAGAGAGGCATTTATACTATTAAGGAGAATATGACTCTGATTACACAGACACAGAGTAAGTCAGTATTTGTCACTATCTTAAGCACCTTATTGGTTTCAGTAAGTAAGAAGAAACAACTAAAAATACTTCTTGGTAATTAGATTGTCTAGACTGACTATATGAAGTCATCTATAAAAATGGGCCTTTAATCTTGAACTAGAAATTATGAAGGGGTTGTTTTAACCTTTCAAAGATTATCTGGTTGCCAGGGATTTATCCATACTCAGGTTACAACAGATTTAGGCTACGGGAATCGATAAAAAATTGCACTAACTTGCACAATTACCATTACCATAATGTGAAAATATTTCAAGAGAAAGATAAAAAAAATATAATTCCTGAAACATAGTGCTCTATTTTTTGAAATTATTATTTTCCAGTCAAGAGTCAAGGTTCATTTGTTAAGTGTAACAAATTAAACAAGCTGTAGTTATAGATTAAAGCTGCTATTTCCTCTCTCTTACATTACCTTTAATGTGTTTTGAATTCTTGAAAAAACACAACAGTCCAATTAATTTTTTGATTTCCAAGTAGTACATAGAAGCCAAAATAGATCTGAGCACTGCATCAAGTCTGAAATAGCACAATGTAAATCTGAAGTTATAAACCAATTCAGCCTCCTTTCCAGTTGTAGGAAACACTAGATTGTCAGTGTATTTTTAGATAAATTTTCAATATTTCATCGTTAAGAATCAGAACAAGAAAAGGAACAGACCATCCGAGTCTAAACGCTATGGATTAAACAAAAATAAAAATAAATAGATAAATAAAAAGCAGCCATGCAAATCCCCATGAATAATAGCAAAAGAAATCACTGCCTCCCTCAATCTTTTAGGTTTCCATGTAAAAAACACCAGAACTCTTTCTAAAATAAACACACAGTCTGGAAACATGCTGGATACTCTGGGAGTTCTTCCAGAATATTGAACCACTAAACAAAGGTACAAAATAAACAATGTGATACAGAGGCAACTTGAAGATTCTCTTCTCAGTGAGTAGATCTTAGTAAACTGAACCATCTTTTGTTAAGTGATTTAGCAGCTCAAAGACTGTCAAAACAACATATGAATTTATATAGTAACAAGATCTTCAGTTTTACAAATGAAAAAAAGACAACAGTGCTACTTCATCTCCAGAAACATTCACAAGGTTAATCAAGCATACAACAAGGAATCACAGGGCAAGGGAAAAAAACCATAGATGAGAATAAGCATAAAAAAGGAATACTGACTGTAACATATATTAGACAAGGTATACCTGTTTGCTAGGTGGCACAGAAACAAATGACAATAAAATTTACAAGATGAATATCCTTTTACTTCTCATATCCCTGGCTAAATCGGTTTATTATTTATATCTAAATACATCCATAAAAATAAAATTAAATATAGAGAGTATATGAAAACTAGAGCACAGAATTATATAAAATAGGGCTGTAAAAGATTTATGAAATTCACATAGAGCACCTACAGTTACAAGTCCAACACATTCTTTCTAGTCAAAACCATGTACAGGCTGCAGTCATCCTCCAATAGAGAGATAGTGAGCAAAACCTTTTTGGAAATAAAGGAGAACCAAAATAGCTTTTTTTTTTTTCTTTCTGTAACTTTCAAAAGATGGATAATACCATTCTCCTTAGCAGTAATAGCATCTTCTGATATAGTCACCTATGTTTGATCCTTAGTTCTCTACAAGGAGAAGACACATCAAACAGTTTTCCTCAAACCAAAGACTTTTGCAAGAATATATGTCAGCAAGAATTGAACAAGAAAAACATATTAAACACCCCAACGCTGAACAAGGCAGGGTCTAGGTGTTTAAGAGGAGCAAGAAACTCACAGAGCACAAGAAATCCAGAGAACTTTCTAGCAAATCTTGCTTTAGAGGCCCACACAGAGGCATGGGTATGTGGCAGAACAAAGGTAATAGGAAATCATGAGGTAAAATAAAAGTGTTCCTTGTCTAAAGGACCTTTTATTAACTCAGTCATAGTACAATAACAAAAAGGCATAGGAAATAAAGTTTTTTTAGTCAGCTATTGTTTCTCAGCCCTGAGACCATACATCTAGACCTCTCTTAGTCAGTCAGTACGTCCTATTTTCTGTAAGAACTGAGAATAGAGTTTCTTTCAAAAAGACTTGAGCAATCAATCCTTATATTTACTTATGCTATTATGCCAAGGATAATGGCCAACAATTTCATATCCTCTCAAAACAGAAATTAGGAAATAAAGATGCTCAAAGAAGGGCATTCTGATAATCAACTTGCTAAAGGAAAGAGTATGCTTGGCATAGAATACATTCCATATTTGAAAAATTTCTAAGTACGTTACTGAGCCTTTCTTCTCCCAAACCAACCCAGGCTGAACCTTAATTTCCCCATGACACATACTGCCAAAAGTCAATGGGAAAATAATTTAGAAAAATCATATACATAGATTCCACAACATGAATGAGAGTGCCAAGGTAACTCATAAACTAGAGGGAAGGAAAAAAGCCCAAATGCTTTGGTTCAAGCATACAATGAAAACCAACTAGAATTAAGAAGAAAAAGAAGTCAACTAACAAACATACCAAAACCACTTTCCATAATACTGAATATATGTGAACATGGCACCTTATAGTATGATATTTTGTTTTCCTTTCTTGACTGTATTTATGAAGACTTGCACTACAGCAGCGCTGGACCTTATTGTTATAAAAGAGATAGACCATAGAAGAAATAAATTCCTGTTTTGACATTCTGTTTCTCTGTCTTAACTTACAAAATTACCTTTGCAAGGTATCAATCGGTAGCAAAAAGAATAATCCCCTATTAAAATTCAAGATAATCAAACCAAAGACCTAGTAATGAAATGACACTAAAATCCTAGTAACAAGTACCTGCCATTCACTGGAGCAGAAAACTGGATAAAGAGATGCTCTCTGTACTATCATCTGAAGATCAACACGAGGAATTTTACTTCACACTGGAGAGATCCTTATTAAAAAATAACTAGCTCTAAGAATTCACACTGCTCTGCTTTTAAAGCCAAGTCTGATGGGAAAAAGCCATGATGGAAGCTGTTTAATTAACTGAAATTCAATGGAAATCTAATTATGGAGCTAGGTACAAGCGCTGAATTGAAAATAACTGAATTGCTCACTTGTCACACTTAACTGCTCCAGTGGAAATATGCAGTATATATATATGTATTTCAGAATTTCATACTCTTCTAACATAAGATGGTAAATTTAATGTATTTAAATTTGAGGGAGTTTTGTTATACTGGTAACTTACATTAGAAAAGGCTTCATTAATCTGAAATAGATGTACCTAGGCACAAGACACTTGCACTGAAAGTATTAAACTAGCATTAAAAAAAACCCCCAAACCTAAAAGTATATTTTAGAAATCCTAAAAACTCTATTTTTGTGTAGAAACAAATATTAAACTAGGAGTTTTTCATTTGTTGTGGTTAATAACATTAGTGAGCCAGCTGCTGCATTCTTCTTTAGTTTTAGCTTAGTAAGGCTCTCAATAATGTTTCCATGAAGAATTTGTGCTAAACAAAACTGGAGCATGGATGACCACAGTTAATTTCACATGACAGGAAAATCAGTGTCATATGAAGATGTCTCATAACTCATGGAGATCCAAAATGGTTCCCCTTTTTCCCTTTTCTCTTGTATTTTGTAAGGTAAGGTATAGAGCATTAAATATTATTTAATGTTATTCAAGTAGATGAAGCCTCCAAAGGCAATTTTTCATAGATTTCCATTCTTTTAGTACTGCAAGGTTCTGCCCTGAAAACAGCAGGCCTAACTTACACTAATAAGAGCAAGGGTGTGCTGAAGGCTATTGCCAGAACCCTGCTATATCAGAAAAAATAGTTTTCCCAACAGAAATTCTGCAAAGGAGCAAGAAGAAGGAAGTATCAAACAAAGACCCATTTTCTGTGAAAAACAGCAGTAAACAAAGAATGGGGCTTTCTTTCCCAGTGCTCATCAGAAAAAAAAAAAAACCCAACAAACAAAAAAACCCTCCAAAATGAGCAAAAGATTACACACACATACAAAAGGTTTTAAGCCGCTGTCAAGAGAACAGTATTAAGTGATTTACGAGATTAAATAAATTTTGATAGTGGCTTTTTACATATTAACATAGTACAAAAAGGAAGGTAATACAGTGCTGATTCAGCCAAGTTTGGATCATGATACCAGAATGTGAAACCACAAGCTATGTCAAGCACAAGTCCTTATGCTGATGCTTGGAAGAAAACTCACAGTTGGGATGGAAACGTGTTAAACTAACAGTGCTCTTTCATCAGTGACTGTAAATCAGGCCCTAGTTCTTGGTCTAGCTTTTCCCTCTTTATAACTTTTTTTTTGCAAGTAATGTAAACACACACTGTACTGCAGCTGAGAGACAGCTTTTACATTATCATCTTGATTTCTCTTCTGTTACTTTCCACCCTTCAGAAATTCTTCTTTAATGAAGACTGCTTACTGTTTAGACCACACATACATCACAAAACCTTTCTATCCACATTACTTCAGATTTCGTGCAATTTTTCTAATAGCACAACTGCAGAATGATTAAATGAGCTCTGTGCTACTTCACTTTTACCCATTCACTAAGTAACACGCACCTACATTTTTTTAAAAATCTGCTTCTGAATCAGTCATTTGTTTGGATGAACCAGGATGCAAATTACACAGCTGAAATGCATCAGAAAAGCACTCCCAGCCAACTGAGAGTATGTTTTTAGTCTGGAGTTCTCAATAGCTTGCAGGATCCACAGTCTCAAAACACAGATTTGGAAGGACTTGTTTTGACCTTGCTTTATGTGCCATGATTCATTTCTGAGAGAACTTGCCTTTTAACCCCTGATCACTGACATTGCATGTTATGTATCAAAATTAAGTTCACTTAAATAACAATTAATTTTGTGTGTCAGCTGTGAACTCTGTCACAAGCAAAAATCCAAATTTATGAAAAATAGGCTGCTAACAAGGCAGCTAATGAAGCACTTGTAATCAGAGAGGTTGTTTGAATTAGAGAAGTTTTTTTACCTTGACTTTGCAATAGTTTTACTATTGGTAACATAATTGATATCAATTTTAAAAAAATATATTAATTCTGAAAATTATCATTAAGTTTAATAATGACGTCAATATTGTTTAAATAGGAACTCCATATCTCTACAAATTTTATGAATCCACTGAGCTACAAAATGCGTGATAGTTGAAGCAGAATGACTATTACATTTAAGAATAGCTAATTTGAAGCTAAGTTAGCTTCAAGTGTGCATCAGTATGGGAAGACCAGGGAGATTCAAAGTAGTGGATTTTATGAATAATGCTATGTAAGATAAGGGAAAAAAGGACGGTATTTCCAGGCATTGTTGCAAATCAAATGACAGAAGATAAAAGTACATAGAATACATCCATATTGCCCTGAGAAGAGCTGTTATACACTACTGACAGGTAATGCACATGACAGCATAACTGACATAGAGAGAGAATAATGCTGTATCCTGTATCCAGAAATAACTGCTTAACTTCGCATTTAACAAAAGTGTGCTAACTCCTGGGTGAAATAATAATAATTAAGGTAACTAAATAGTGGAAGCAGGAATACATAAGCCTTTGTGCAATCCCTTCAGTAGATATTTCATAGGATAGTTTTATTATCATAGCCCTGGTATAGGGTGCATTGATTTGGTGCAGTCTTAGAGCAGGGTAGTAAGAGCAGTAAGTCTTTGAGTGTCTTGCATTTCTACAGTCTGGAAGATTTTTACACTTTAAAAAAATATCTATACAGTGTTCTAACAACTACATATTACAGGAGACTTCTGAATTAGATGGCTGCCATGTGGCAAGCAGATGTAAGATGAGTTTCTACACAGTTGAAAATCATTAATCATATTTCAATGATGAAATGCACACAGCTCTAAATCTTTGTATCAGTAAGAAAAGGGGTGATTTGGACTGGACAATAAAAAGACCAAGACTGACTTATAAGGGAAAAAAGGTGCCTACTGCCTGAAATTCTACACATGCAATTTTTTTTTCAGAGAAGAAACATGTCAAGTAGCTTGCTGAGTAGACGCTTTCCTTGTTCAACAGCACTTTATAAAAACAACCCAAAAGTGCATACATAAAGGAATGCTAATCACTGCCAGCTAATACTTGTGGCCATAATAGTAGTTATGTTCTAATCACTGGAGTATATCTAAAAGTAGCAGGAGAAAACTAACCTTTAGTTTATCAAAATTTAAAAAATCAAAATACCTGTAAGGTAAGAAGAACTTGAATTAAAATGAAAGGACATAGGACAAGCATAACAGCTATTCAAAGAAGTCAAAAGTACTCATATGGATGAACACCAAGATAATCCTACAGTAAAGAAGACAGAAGTTTTTAAAAAAACTGTAAAGTATGACAGGTTATTAATCAGATGTATAAGCTCAAAAGAAAAAGATTTTCAAAAAAGGATTTAAAGTGCCAAAAGATGCAAACAGATATTTAGTGGTACTTTCAGAAGAACTCAGCTGACCAAGTGTTTAATGAATTTCAAAGAGATTCAAAATGCTTCTATGATAACTTTTTGGTCATATATATTTGAAAATTGGCCCCAAGATTTTTCAATCCAAATAATCGACTGAAGCTATGTTATGTTTTCTCTATACACCTCACTAATATGAGTTATATCATATTTCACTATTTTTCTTGAAACCATATGACATGAGATGACTGGTATAATTTTGAACAGTAGAAAACACGACAGTACATTGTCGACCTCCCTCCCACCCCCACACTGAAACAAACTTCCTATCCTTTGAAAAGAACTTTACAGTTTATTATCTCTCAACAGTTTCAATATGAAAAGTGATCAGTTTAAATAATACTTTTTTCCCCTACTTTCAAGGGCCTTGGAACAAAAACCAGAATTACAGAAAAATATTTACACTTAAGCATGTAGCTTCAGTATCTGCATTAGGAATCAGAACTTTCTGTGCTGTTGCTAAAGATTTTGTAACATGTAAGAGAAAAAATGTCCTCTACAAAAATACATTGATTTAAGAGCACTCTAGATCAGGCATCTAAGCAAGCAGCTAATGTGAGACATTTTAAGACTACTTTATAGGTAAGGTAGCTTGTTTTTTCTCAAATCCTGCCTACACAGCTCATGTTCTTCAATCTGCTAACTTCTACCAGATCTATGGTCTGCAAAGCTGTGTTGACAAAAGATAAGGCGATACGCCTTTATTTCTTCCACCTTGCAAATGAAATTGAACACTGACATCAGCAAATAAGAACATTTGTTCTGTTTTGTAAAGGAAGCCATTTGTTCAATAGCTTAACTCTGAGTAACTGTTAAAGCTCTATATTATACAACAGTGCAATATTGTTAATACTGTGATAGCATACAGATGTCACAATGTTGAAACAGAAAAATGAAAGACAGAAAGAAATAATGAGATCTCCAGGACTTGAGTAAGATGAACAATATATGACTGTTGAAGTAAAAAATAGAAGAGTCTGTAATAACATATGTATCTGAAAGAAATAAGGTAAAGTTATTAATAAATTAAAGTGCTAAGCCAGTACTTCCGGTCCTGTTCTTAGAGATTTCCAACTGGCAAAAACTCTGGAAGCGTGGGTGCTGTGGAACACAGAACCTTGATTTAAAATCCTGACTTTCTGGGCACACACTGTGAATTGCTAGTGAGCTCATTTATGTTATTAAAAAAAAAATTCCAAATGATTCAAACAAAAAGGACTCTCCCTTTTACTTTTGGCATGCATTTCAAAAAAAAAAAAAAAAATAAATTTGAAGGTAATTTAATTCTATTCTAAAGCATAATGCAGAAGCCTGAAAGAGTACAATTTCCTTGTATTTGGGATGTATTTTCTACTTTTTAAAAATAGTTCAAAGAGCTCCTTTTCTAATTTTTTTCCCCTTAAATAAGAAACTAATTCTCCAGCTCAAAGAAATATTTAGGTCAGCCCTTTACAGCTGAGGAAGTAGAAGGTAAGATCCAAAGCAAGCAATTCAGATTTTGGAAGCATTTTATGAACTCCATTCTGAACCATTTATGTAGTCTAGCTGAATTTTTTATGCTTTGCTATTTAGATAAACAAAATGAGAGCAGAATAATTCATTTACGTTTAACAATTCTGAGAAAAAAAAAAACGACACAGTAATGCAAATGCTCACCATTTAACACAGAATTCTGAATTTTAGGCAGCTGTAGTTTTAGTCACATGACTGGTAAGCTGCGTCATATTATAATTTACCATTCACAAGAAAAGTCAAGAGCATTTTTTTTTTCATTTTGTCTTAAACTTAGTGAATGGTAATGTGACATTGTAGACATGATGAGGAAAGCCTATTTGACAGAATGTTTTCCATCCATTAAATGAATGAAAAAAAAAATAAATAAATGCCTGAAGACACCTCTTTGATTTAACTGAGGATAAGACAATCAAGAATGAAAATCAGCTTATTCATACGCTACCTTCAAATAATTAGCAATTTCAACTGCATTGAATTTCACTTGAAATGCTCTGAATCTAAACAAGCGGAATGAAGCTCATTATTGCAAACAAGAAATGTTTGGCATTTCTTGACTTAGTAAGTCAAGAAACATACAAAATATAATTTTCAGATCTAATTAATACTTATTTCCTAGGCAATAACTAACAGTTAATTCCTGTAACATATGTAGAGAGCAAAAAACCCCGCTGCAATACCATATGAATTTTTTAGACTAAAAAAATATTATTTGATCTACATATGCACCACTCAGTTTCATTTTGGCATCTGTCTTCTACTGAAAAATGCCTGAGATAAAGAGTTGTGTGGGACAAAAAAATAAATACATACTCAGTGCATGGAGATTTTCACTGGCATGTTTTGTACCTTTGACCATCTGTGCTCAGTATCCAAGAATAAAAAATAAAACCCAGGCCCAGAATACTTTCAGCAGATTAATTTTGCTGCGACTTCTGTTAAAATATGTATGATGAATTAGAAAAAGAAGAATTAAAATGCATCCATTTTTTATAAGACGATCCTTTGTAACACTTCTTACTAGTCATTATTTGCAATACAATTAACCACAGTAAGACTCTGGTCAAAGTATAAGAATTTGGAAAAGAACTATATAAACTTGAATTATTTATATAGATATATGCATATATATATACACATGCTGAGATACAGCTTATTTAAGTTTAAACAGAAGATATCCTAACTAAGCAAAAATGTCTAAGTAGGATTTGAAATCCATAATGAACTTTAAAAGTATTTCCTCTCTGACATATTAGAAAAAGCACCAATAATAATAACAACAATAAAAAAAGAACCCCCTACAATACTAGTCCCTGAAGAACCATTCTTGGGTGGCCACTTAAAATAATGCACAACACAGTATGTTGCATTATCACCTATAACATGTTTCTTTTCTTCTTCTGCCTGTCATAACAAACTGATCTGTATGGCTCCAGATAAATAATATTATTTAGGTTTCATTATAGATGCAAAACTAGATGCAAATCCCAACATAGACATCCTCCAGTAACAGTCAATCATGATTTTATCAGCCATCATCCAGGTCCATACTTCTGTTTGGACTACTCACTTGTATATTCATTCTTTAATGTGTACAAACTCTCCAGATAATGAGTAGCTCCAAACTCAGATGGCCAGTCGCAATAAACAGAACTGTCATGAAGATTTGCTGTGTTATGTATGGATAGACTCTAACTGGAGACAGAACACTTAGATGCTATCTGCTGATGGTGATAAATGCTCAGAACATTCAGGGACCTTAAGCTCAGACATGTAAATCAGCATGGTCACAAATGTTACTGCCATATGAAAGCAAGCTTAAAAAGTATAAATGTTCAAAACCACAGAAACATATTTTCATTGAAGTAGTGGTTTTTTATACTATCATTTCATTATACTTTCACTTGGGTGTTTGAGCCACATCAGTTGTTTATCTGTGAGCACTCTGTTTGCACGAACACTCACAAATGCAAAACTCATAAACCCTGAAATTTGGTATTTTCCTCCCCTTGAACCATTCTAGAAAAGACTGACATAGCTTTCAACATTCCATTCAACTGCAGCCCAAAGTACAAGCAAGCCAGTCTGACTCATGTATGTGACAGTTATTCTCTAGCACTCTCTGCCTCTCTATTTGAAAAAATTCTGTATATCCAATTCTTTCTTTTTTTTTTTCACTTTAAATCATATTATGAAAATGATCCCTGAAATTACATTGCATTGATGACTGATGAGATTAATTGTTTGAGGCCCTTCTTGTTATATATTGATCCTCAGGAAAATTATTATATCCCAGTCAGCAGTACTTAAGTGCTGTTCTGTATTTCAATTCCACAGCATTTGTTCCAAGAAAGAACTTATTTTTGAAACAATGAACACATGCACTACATGAGCCTGAGTAAATCTAAATAAACGACAAATTGAGTAACCTTAAAATTTTGCATTGACCTAATGTATCAAAGGTCCTTCAAAGTTATTTCTCATTATGTGACTTAGGTAGAAACACACTGAAGTCTCCACCCTGGTTCTTTCTGGAGTAGTGGGATGCAAAATTCCATGTTATGATCTCAGAAGAAACCTTTTCTGACAGTGTAATTCACTATATATTCTGCTACATAGATTAAAAGGAGAAACATACAACTAATACACTTTTTAGTCACATTTCTGAAACCAGGCCTCCCAGATGTGTGCTACAGTGCAGTTGCATGCAGATGGTACATTCCTAGTTTTCCTTTGCATAATCATAGTAAAAAATTTAATCAGTCATTAATCCATTACTATTTATAACCCATTCCTATTTATAAGACTGCCATTCTCATGGCAAAAAGTCTGGTAAAAATCTTAAGAAATAAGATTTGTGAGTGTGGTCTTAGAAAACCCAAATGATTTCCAAACCCTCAGTTTCTCTATATAAAGCAAGCAGCAAACAAGACCACAGTGGAAAATCCATGCCACAGATTTTTAGAATAATGTTAGGAAAGCACTTATTTAAACTAATATATAGGTCATTTAAATATGTCTGAATAAAATCACTGAAAGTCAGTTATCTTCTGAAGGGTGAAAAGAAGGGTGTCTTTTTATCCTTCTGCCAGAGCAAAAATAAACTAACTAATAAGGGCATTTCATTCTGCATATAATGAAAAAGAAAGGTACTTCTCTTTCTATGGCTAGTCTTGGTCATATTTAGTGGTACTCTGTAATGTTATTTGTGCATCTGACACTCATATGTTTAGGCAGATTATAAATATGTATTAACTCAGTAGGAACTGCACGGACATTTCCTGTTGGGAGAATATATTAATAACTGCTGATGTAAATGATTAATAATGACAACAATCTACATGAGAAATTCAAGGTTCAAGGTAGCAGCTTGTCATGTCTCCAGACTCTCCTGTCTGTCAGAGGAAATTTCTAGCACTGGTCTTCTGGACCAGTCCCTAGAGAAATTAGAGACTAAATATTCCCACAGCTTCAATTTGGTTACTGTTAATGTACTAATTAAGCAAAATTAGGCAGTTACTGCTTTCCTTATAGAGATGAGGTACAGAGATTAAACAGGTCTATCCCACAGAATCAATTTTTAAAGCCTAGAAATTTAGTTATTGTGAACATTTAGACCTAAGTAAATACATCATATGTAGAAAGTTCTTACGTGCTGTACTGATCTACAGTACAGAATGTCACCATATTTACATGAATTAATACTGCATTTCAACAGCATGTTCAGTAAAAAAAAAAAAATAAAGAATATTTGGCTTTTAAGACATTGATTAATTGCAGATCAGAAATGTGAGATTTCTTTTGGTTTATGACAAACTAACACTGCAGCAGGATACTTCTCAGCAGAAGAACATTTTTTGAACTCTACTCAAATAGCATATCCAGTTTTGAGAGAAACTGTTTTTCATTCTGCCCTATTATACAACACTTCTTTTACCTGGCATTTGACAGGAATTCCCATCCTTTGCGTTTACTTTACTTCACTTCCTCAACGCTGAGGCTGCAAAAACACAGCCAGCAGCCTCATAGAGCTTTTCATGGAAATCTGCCATTCTAAACTGGCACCTAACTCCACTTTATTATTCACTCAAGGAAGTTTAAAATTCTGAGATGAATTTAAATATTTATGCCAATAAAGAAACTGACAAAAAGAATAATAATAAAAGAAGAAAATGAAAACAATGTAAGACATTACTGAAGTAGCTCTTCTTGGGAAAGCTCTGACGTTCTTTGCTTGCCAGTCACCAGCGCCAACTCATACTTCAAATCCTGGATCTCCTTTTTCAGCTGGACAATCATCTACAAACAGCAAGGCATAAACCAAGCATCACCTACAAATTAACAGTTAGTTTATGATTTTTGAAGTAGAAGGCTGAGTTTAGGTAAATATGATACTTTAGTTTTCCCTTTTTTTAAACAAGGTCTCTTTTCTAAAAACTGTCGAAGTGCCTTAAATACACCAAACACCTTTTTTTTTTCTCTTTTTCCATTTATAAACCCAAGAAAAGTCTTCCAAATTCAGTAAATTCTTGTGTTAGAAGATATGGCAGTACAGAGAGTTCAAAAGATTTTTTGCAAAAGAGAAATACAATTTGAAATTGGAATAAAAAGAGCTTTTCTGACTCATTAGTTTTGACTCTTAATAATGAAAACACATTTAAGAACTGACATCTTTGTTAGAGTAAGGGCAACTACACAACAAAAGTGATATTTTTACATTCCCTTACAGAAACAGAAGTTTCAATGTACTATCTTAATTTTAATCTTAAGTTTTCTTCTTTTTCATGTGACATTTCATTATTATTAGAATTATAGCATACCATAGTTGTAGGATGCATCAGTTGCTAGCAACAAACTGATAACATAAAGCAACATAATGAAATTAAATTGTATTAATAAGTAGAAATGTGGGAATATTACATGGAAAACTGAATTAGATTTTTAAATTCTAGGAAGTAATTTTTTGAATCTGTACTTTGGGAATAAATGTTTTTATAAAACCAAATTTTACTAATCATTAACCTCTCAAAGCCAAATTCTACAAAGCAAGGCAATATGCAAATTCCTAAGTCTAAAACATGAATGAGCGAGTTCTTGGATACTTTACGGTTGTACATGAAGCCTCCCTTTATATGGCTCAAATGTATCTGTACTCCAGTGATATTTTTAGATGGATATGCATATACTGATTCCATGGGCAAAAGAAGTTTCCAAGAGAGGAAGGTTTTCTAAAAAAAATTAATCACTCTTGATTGCATACACTTTCCAGAAACCAGATTGTTGAAACTGATGACACATATTTTCACTGGATGTTAAAACTCCTTCAAACATTTCTATTTCTTTTAATGAGTAAATTTAATCACAACTTCCTAAATTTTGAATGAGCATTTTTACTTTAAAAATCAAAATATTCTAAACATGCATATGATTATTTCTTTTAACTCTAAATCTACAGTTAACATATTTTTTACAATAAATATTGAAAGTCTAACATAGTATTTTATTTAATAATCTATTAAAGTGATGACTGTTAATAAGAGAAGTTGCAAGAACACTTCGAAAAATTTGCAGGCCAAATATTTTACCCTGATTTTAGATTGCCCCATTTTGCTGTCACACTCTGATGTAATTTGTGCCAGCAACTGAGTCAAGAAAATGAAATTTGGGGCTGGAGTGTAAAATTGTAGACAGCTGAATGACAGTAGCATCTGTGTTCAATGTTCAAATTTGTTAGCGCAATTAACTTCAATCTGACAACAACAGAAATACCAATTTCAGGCTATGGATAAAATATTTTCGAGTATTATTAAGACAAAAAAAAAATCTAAAGAAGCAAGATTTCTATTTTTAAATGAATGCCAGAAGAGATAAGGTCTATTTCAAGACTTTGATTTTCAGTTTAAACTACGTTCTTTGGCCATGAGCGAGAGAGGTTCAAAGAGGAGTCACTTAAAAGTACAACAGGTATAAATTCATCTTCTTAGTAAGCTAAAAAGTCAGGAAGTCTCCATCATGAAGGATAGAGTTTACAAGACAATCAGACTTACCCCAGAACCACCAAGAGGTATTGTGAACTCCCTTTATAAACCATGCTCACAGATAATAGATACCGCCAATAAATTGTGTTCGATTTTTATGAAAAAAATCTTAAATCAAGCACTTTACTGAATAATAAGGTTGCACCCTGGGAATATATTTAAGATGGGCAACAAATTCCGTAATGAGCACAGGGCCATATAAACTCAAGGTACCTGTGCTCCCCTGCCTTTTCCACAAGAGGGGATGGTTTTCTAAGTCTCACGAGTCCATTTTTGCTTTACTTGCTAAATGATCCTGCAGAGTGAGACATACCAAACTTGTGGAGTATAGCTCCACAGGATGTAGTAAACGTTCAGGAGCCTGCACGTGTTTTACCTCTATCAAAGGTTTCTGTGGCCATGGAAGAAATGTTTTGCATGATTTTCTACTAGACAGTCTATGTAGAAAATAAAAAAGAACAGACGGACAGAAATGAAGGAGTTGTTCAATGCCTACTGGGTTTTTTTTCTGGCTTTTTTTTTTTTTTAATCTGTGATGCTGTTGCTTTTAGAAATTGCTTGGAAAGAAAAATAAAATAAATAATAATAAAGAAGAACACCAGCTGAAAACCTGACAAGGATCTTCTACTCCCTTTGAACTCCAAGGACAAGAGATATGGAAAAATAAAAGCACAATCATTAACAGTAACTGAAATATGCTAATTACCATCAAGTAATAATGAATGACATCATTAGCTATATAATCCCTGAGGTTTAGAGAACAAATGCTTCTTATGTTATATAATCTAGCATTCTGCAGGTTCTGGAAATCCTATTTCTGTCTCTTTTGCTTGTTTTCCTCTTTTTTCCTAATGGTAACTTCACAGGGTTCTTTCTTTCCAGCTAAAATGTTCCTTTCAATTTCAAGGAAGGATTCGGTATGGGTATGTTTCTTAGCTATTTAATACACAAATTGCTTCAGTGCAGCTGTGTGCCTTCACCAAGTGACTAGCAATCTTAGTACATTTTTAAAGAGGTTTAGAACCATCCAATTATCTGTGAGAACTGTTTAGAAACTATCACTGAAAAACAACCCTGGCTCCTCCCCTCACACTGCCCCCAGCTCCGCCCCTTCACACTGCCCTAAACTGTGCCCCTCATGCCACCCACCACCTTGAGCAGAGGGTTAGGGTTAGGTTGGGTTAGGGTTGGAGGTAGGGTTAGCGTTAGGATTAGGGTTAGGGTTTGGTTAGGGTTTAGGGTTTCTTAGCTTTAAGAGATGAGAAAGCCTTTAGAGGTTTATAAAGTTCCACTTAATTATAATCGTCCAAAACAAAAAAAATTAAGGGGCAGTTATTCTATACAAAAAAAGGTGGAACTTGCATCTGTAAACAGTTTAATTGAATGTTTCAGTATAAAATCCTCAACATCAATTTGACTGCTATTGATTAAGAAAACTTAAAGCAAGCAATCTCCTTCCCTCTGTCCCCAGACAAATCTCACCAATGTGGGGTCAATTTCTTCATTAAGAACTGCTTCATTCTTAATAAGAGCAACTCGCTGTGCAAATCTGCAGGTTGATATAGATTCCTGGAAGAAAAATTTAAAAAAAAAAGAGAGAGAGGAGAGAATTCCAATTACTTTTGCACCAGATAAGTACACCAGACTGTTAATGAAGGCATTAAACCTCATTTCTGTTTTTTGACAATCTTACAGAAATAATCTATCATTTCATACTCCAAAATAATAACATTCAAGGGAAATTAGGTTAGCATATTAACAACAGAGGCATACAAAACTGTTAAATCATAGTACATATTTTATTGATCCAGTTTATCCTCTGACCAACTGTGTTTCAGTTAAGTCCCCAGCTGGAACTATAGGATAACAAAGCTATGCTACTCAGAAGGTAATAACTTTTGAATGATGAGAAAAAGAGAAAACTAATTTTTTTTTTTTTTTTTTTTTTTTTTGTAAAAAAGGGACTAGATAATTTTATGTAAAAGAAGCTGGGAAAAGAGATGAAGGGAAGAAGAGTGGAAGTCCAGGACAACTGAGAAGCATGCCAGGAGACTTGGAACTAACAGGCATACAGGGGAACTGTGATACCAGACAAAAATCTGTCAGATGAGCTAAGATGGGGAGCTGCAGGAATGGAAGGCAGAAAAAAAAAAAAAAAAAAAAAAAGAAACAAGACTGAGTTGGTTGGGCAAACTCCGTGACAGCCAGTGTGTACTCCCATTTAGGGCACAGAAAGAAATCAAAGATCCTTATAAGTATTGTTCCCTCATTTGAGATCAGCTAATATTTAAATGCCAGATCCTGCTAAAAAACTTAGGTATTTAATGAAAAAACCTCAGCAACTGTCTACAATTAGGTCAAATAATAAAACATAGAATATTAGGCAGTAGTCTTAGAAATTGAAATGATGCTTGAGAAACTGTATGATAAA
The DNA here is from genome assembly GCA_013397175.1 of Platysteira castanea. Taxonomy (NCBI): domain Eukaryota; kingdom Metazoa; phylum Chordata; class Aves; order Passeriformes; genus Platysteira; species Platysteira castanea. The sequence goes on along the minus strand of VYXC01011987.1, from coordinate 771,377 downwards.
ATTTTATGTGATGTGGCAGCCTGCATTTAAAAGAGACTTTGTACATAGCCACTAAATTAATTCACTACTGTAACAGAATTGATTTTCACAATCAAAGTAATTCTGCAGTTTTCCGTCCTCCAATGTAAGAAAATACCAGTTTAAATGTTATGTTCATACACTCCTTTTTCCACATGACTTCTGTCTCTTTAACTGCTTGGAAGTTTGGTATCTGAATAAGGGTTACATGAGGAAAGATGTTTCTTGATAAAGACGTAATATATACACAGAGAATCAAAGGAAAGGAAGGCCTTACAATTAAGAGAGTTGCACACAGTATTAATTGGGCTCTATGTCTGCCTCTGCTGTTCCTGTGCAATGAGGATCAGCCAATGTGGTTTTAACTAGGTTCTATACATGTAGTAAGTACAGTTATATGTACAGTACACATACATACATTTCCACTAGATCTCTTTGCCTTATTTAGTGTGCAGCATATGTTAAATTAATGAGTAGCTAATCAATTCAGTTCTCACTGTTCAATATGTTAGCTTACAATTTGTTTATTCTATGCCATCAAAATGGTAATCGAGTCAGACATCTAATTTTCTAATCATTTTTCTACCATGCTTATCATCACAGCACCTCAGGACATTACAAGAATTAATCAATTAATCCTCTTTGCTGCAAGTGTGTGGAATGATTACACGTAACAGAATGGAAACTGAAGTCAAAAGTACCAAAAAAATGATATTCAGTTGTTGTCATTCTATGATCTGCTGTCCAAAACAGCTTCCATTCCACTTCAGTTGCAGCTCTATAACTGTATCTACAACGCAGAATCAACACCTTCATCCAGGCACTCCACAAAACTAGCACAAAAAATGTGATGTAGTGATCCAAGAAATTCTGTACCAACCCATTAGTAGAAGTAGGAATATAATCTAGTTCTCTAGGATAATAATCTATTTGTCATCTTCATATGAGTGCCCTTTCTTACTCTGAGTTCTCTGCTTCATTGTTTTCATTACAAGAAACAACACTAGGTCCTTAAGCAAGTGGCTTTTATTATACAACTTCAATTCATACTGGGGGTAATTCTGTCTTGTGCATTGTTTGTGAATGGAATATATATCCAATGGAAAAAACCAACATGCAAACCTAACATAACTATGGATAATGACTCATGCAGCTATCCTGCTTCTGGCATTTCTAATGATTAGTAATTCATTTATCATTCATTTATATAATTTGGACATATTATCTTATCATCTATCTATATTATTTGGATATATCAGATTTTGGGGAGCAAGAAAGGTATTTTGGGTTTTTTTAATTTTTGGGAGGACCAAAGAATAAGGTCTGCTGTGTAAATTGTTTATGTTAAAGCAAGAACATGAAAATTGTCAGTAGCATATTCTGGATAATTGCTTGGTCTAAATATTTCCAAAGAAGGTATCTAGAACACGATGTGAGAAACACACACCTGATGAATTGATATATGAAAGGGTTCTGATCTCACAGAGCTTAAAAAAAAATTAACAAACTTACCCAGCCACATTTGTAAGCAGACAATATGCTTGCATAATTACATGTTTGTAAGTCTGAACAATATGTTTTCATTTAACAGCAAAGTCCAGTTTTCTAAAGAAACAGTCTGTAACTAGATGAAGCATGGTTTGAGTATAATGCTTTCCACTGTATTTCAGAAAAGTCTTAGACTAAATAGTTTTTCTTTTCTTGTTTATTCATATTAGAATGCTTTTATCTTAAGAAAATCAGGAAATAAATAGATTATAAATGGCTTTGAGCAGTGTTCTATGTATTCACATTGCTATATATTTTAGAATAAATAGACTGGACTATTTCAATTGAAAGGCACCTACAATGACCAGCTAGTCCAACTGTCTGACCAAGTTAAAGCACCTTGTTAGGGACATTGTCCAAACACCTCTTAAATACTGACAGGCGTGGGGCATCAACCACCTCTCCAGCCTGGTCCAGTGTTTGACCATCCTCTCAAAGAAATGCTTCCTAATGTCCAGCCCGAACCTCACCTGGCGCAGCTTTGAACTATTCCCATACATTCTTTCACTGGATACCAGGGAGAAAAGCTCAACATCTCCCTCTCCACTTTCCCTCAGGGAGCAGTAGAGAGCAACGAGATCACCCTCAGCCTTCTTTGCTCCAAACTAGACAAGCCCCAATTCCTCAGCTGCTCCTCACCAGACATTTTTTCCAGCCTTTCATCAGCTTTGTTGCCGTCCTCTGGATGCACTCAAGGACCTTCACATCCTTCTCAACCTGTGAGGCCCAGAACTGCACACAGTGCAGAATGGCAAACAGGTGAGAACAGCAAACAGCAGGATAATCGCCTCTTTTGACCCACTGCTTGTGCTATGTTTGATACACCCCAGGTTGTGATGCCCTCTTGGCTGCCAGGGCTCACTGCTCACTGCTTATCTGACCAGCACCCCTGTATCCATTTCTGCAGGACTACTTTCCAGCCACTCGTCTCCCAAATTATGCTTGTGTTGGGCATTATGCTACTGTAAGTGCAGAAGTCTTGTTAAATTTCATCCCATTAATCATAGCCTAATACTCTGATCTATCTGAATCCCTCTGCAAGGCCTCCTGTCCCTCAAGAGGGTGAGCAACACCTCTAAGTTTAGTATCATCAGCAAACTTGCTAATGGGTCATTCAAGTCCTGCATCCAGATCATTGATGACCATATGGGACAGAACTGGCCCTAGAACTGAACCCTGAGGAACATCACTGCAGACCAGTCTCCAGCCAGATGTAGTCCCATTCACTACAACCCTTTGATAAAAATTACAGACCTGTTTGTAAACAAAGATAAGAAAACATCACTACACATAATTCCAGTGCAGGAAATTGGTGAAAGGACATAAAAGTATTTGAAAAAATTCCATAAATCCAAACTACTCCACCCAATTCCCTTTCTCTCCTAGTGAATTCTCCATTTATCTACCATACTCCATGAAATCTTGACTCTGAAGAAGTCTAACAGAAATTCTGACAAGTTTTTCAGTGGAAATGCACTTTTATAACTCAAAAATTTATTCACTAAGAAATCAGTAAATTTAAAAAAAGAGTAGTTCATTACTAGGTGCAAGTCATTTCCCAACTGCTACTTGACTTGAGATTACTTAGGGAAAAGCACATTTCCTAAAGAATTTGTCTATATCCTACAGCAATTTCCACTGATAAAATTATCTCTTAGAAACAAAATTAAAAAGTTCTTTTAGAAAGATAAGAATAAAAGCTTACACACTTGAATTGTAATTCACACTAAAATTCAAAAGAGCAGGATCTATAGAGAAGTGACAAGATTTTTGTTCAAGATAGAGAGAAATAACATACATCTATATTTCTTTTGTCCATAGCGAGCGTTGCTATCATGGTAGTCATGCAGTTTCCTCCCAGGCTGTCTCTTAGCACTGAGGTCATCATAGAGTTTCGGTAAGGAATGTGGGACCGGTTTTTCTCTGCAAGTGCAATTATTACCTGAAACAACAGCAAAAATAAAAGAATTTTAAATTTATATGTCTATTAATGATTGACGCATATACAGAAAAACCAAACTGTTCAGGAACTTCTGACACAACAAAACCGCTTATTCACCCAGTTAACTGTAAACCCACTGGCTTTATTGAAAGAATTCCAAGTTAAATTTCAGCATGTTTATATGTCTTTGTAGGAGCTGGACCTGAAAGACCAAATACATTAAATTTTATCATACCCTAGCCTTATAGTCTCTCAGCAATAGGGAAACTAAACACGATAAAGTCAAACCCATAGGTTTTCCTAAGATTCAGGAACTTACTGAAAATCTTCCTCATAATTTTTCTGTCATAACAATAAAATATGTATAGTATTAAAGTAAAAACTTCCTCAATATTTGCTAAAGCATGCTTTAAAAATTACACATTCTTAAAACACATGCTTCTTAGATGGGCCAATACATTTATTTCTGAGAAAATGTCTTGGAAAGTAAAGCACAAATAAAAGGGTGCATGATTACAATGTACTGCTGGAAAGAAATGACTCAGTTTAGAACATATATGCCCTGGCCAAAAAGGAAATTGTACACCTACTATTCTCAGTTTCCCTCCTCAGCTGTTTACATTATGGGACCTAATTATTATTAAATAAAAAGCTAGATTACCCCATGATGTCCTGTGATAGAAAAGATTTGAACTGTTATCTGGCCAAACACTGTACTGAAATACTGTAGCTATACAAGTTGTGCAAGATCTCCTAAATGATTAAGAGTTGGGTTTTCTTTAATAAATGTTACATACCACTGCATATTTTGTAATTGCTATTTTAGAAAATTTAGTAGCAACTTTTTTGTGGCATTAGTTTCTCTTAATGGTCTTTAGAAAGTTAAAAGTTAAAACTATAAATCTTACACTGGCAGCCCTGAGAGACACAAATGCATAATAAGAAAATGACTATCTTGTGAAGGAGTCTGGAAACCAATTCCTGGATCAAGGTTTTCAAATCTCATATATTACAACTTGTTATATAGAAACATGTTAAAGCTTTCTTGGTTTATAATATTGCATAGAAACCTCATAGTAGTCTAGCACATACATTAATAAGCACATTCTCAGCCTCTGCCACACAGAGACCATAATCAGAATAGACAAGATGGGAAAAGAGCCAGAGAGAAGATATGTTATTTCCATTAAAAATGAGAACTTTGTTACAGGGAAGTTCATTTTTTTTCTCAAGTTCATGCAGGAAGTCTGTACCCCAGGCAGAGTCTGAACCCTCCCTCACTAACAGTGAAAAGCTTTGACCACCTCTCATGATGCAGAACTCATTGTACTGTCACGTGACAGCCACATAACTCAGAAGATTTTAGTCTTAAGTCCCATTTAGTAAAAGCTCACTTAAACCACTAAAGCAATCTTTACAATCCAGTCAAGAAATCTGGAATAGAAAGAGGACAATTTGAAGGAGAAGGAAATAATATTCTTTCACAAACTGTACAGAAGCTGAACCTGGATTCTCTAAAAGACATCTGCTGGGACAATCAGAAATTGTCTCATTTAAGAGACAATTATTATCCTTTTGATATAAAAAGTTTTTAGTTTTTTTTTTTAAATACTTGTAGTTCTAAGCTTAATAATATCACTAAAGCAGAAATTTTCATTTTGAGTGGGTCAAACAAACCACTTTAAGGCCTAGTTGCTGTCAGAACTCGTGTCACTTTTTGTAAAATTGCATCCTATATGAAACATAATAGAATACAGCAGGTACAATCACTCTCAAATAACTCCACTGACACATGTGGAAACACTGTTAAGCACAGACGCAAGCGCAAGACTCATAAGTGGTTCTGACATGATCTGAAGTGTGCCCCAGAGGCCCTGTTTCTGTCCACATCCTTTGTGCAAGGAACAGATTTGCACCAGTACCTCATGCCTTCAGGCAGCCAAAACACGCTCTCAGACAATCCTCGAGAAATGGGGATTTTGGGGTGCATCCCTTGCAGAAACAGAGCTGTCACGTACATCTATATCTTGCTATTTAGTGTATCACATGCTCTGAAGACATATGCCTGCTTCAGAGGTCTATTTTTATGTTTCTCATCCTACTTCGCATTTCTAGTAGAGTTTAGAAGCTTAGGCTTTGGTCCTTATAGAGGAAACCAACCAACCAACCAACAAAACCCCCAAAAACCAACAAAAAAAACCCCAAAACCAAACCCTTTGGTAAATATGGGCAGCAATCATTCACTAATGGATCAAATCTTTCAACATTCCCTAAATGGAACACATGTTAAATGACACCAAACAAACATATTCATTAAAGCAGTGAGAACACTGTACTCTGTTATTTGGGGAAATAATTCCATTATAGTGTCAAGTTACTGGCAGTATAACTGTTAATTTGCAACTCTAAATTTGGTCCAGGATTCCCTATGTTTGTATCATAAGGGAATATTTACATATGCACAGTTACATTGCGGTTGTAATTCCTGAACCTGCTACTACATCTCTCAGACAAAAAAGCTACCTAGATTAGGTAGTAGGGACTTCTAAATTCCTGCTGTCATTTTAGATCAGCTGCATGGAACTATCTTCATTTTTCTCTAGACATAGAGGCTGCTTGGAGTAAAAGTGCAGCTGATTTATTTGAAGTTTTTAACATGCTGTGGATATTTAAAAAGTAGACCAAGTGCGGTAACACAGAACCGAGTTCCTATTGTCATCTTGATACAAACCATTTTACGTGACTATTTCACTGTGAAAAGTGTTTTAAAATTGCATAAATCAACACTAGACCACCAGTAGATAGCTAAATAATTGAGAATTTAAATAAGCTGATTTCGAGGCATTTGTGTACTTTAATTTTAGTCACTGCAAGGTCAGGATTGAATGGTTCAATTCCCACTGAATAAGAAGATATTTTTACTGTCTTTGGTGATCTTTTATTCAATATTAGAAAACATCTCTATTGATACACAATCCCAGACAGAATCCACACGGCTTATTTCCAACTCTATTTTTCTAAAATAGAAATTAAAACTTGCATGACAAAATATTTTTCCCTTCTAAGTACATAAAAATCACAATAAATAAGAAGGGATCCTGAGTATAATTTGTATGATTCTGAAGATGTCCATTGTAGAGTCACTGATCCCTATCACTTCCCCTGAGTACAACTCAAATACAGACATTTTTCTTCTAGGTAAAATTTAAACAAATGAGGGCATGAAAAACATTCAATGTGATAGTAAATGACTGACTGCCACCTGCTGTACCTTAAGCTTTTTCTTTTGACAGACGAAATATCTCTGATCATAAATTAAATGAAATCCAAGAGATCAGTTTTTGTTAACAGAAAAACACCACAAAAATGAAAAAAATCTTCCCAGCAAGTAGAACAACTGTATTTCCTAATAATAATTTAAAGACTTTTCACAGGTACATGCCCACAAAATTTTCAGGTTTAATGAATTCCTCAACTGTATATTTTACTAAATAGCACATATACTGTAATGTAAATTAAAAAGTACATATTTTAATTTTAGAGTTAAGCATTTTTTCCTCTCCCTATCCCCCTTATTTTTCCCCCTAAATGACAACCTCACAGATGTCCTATGTTTGTACATAAAAATTTTTAAAGGAGCCTTAGGAAAAAATGCTGTATCCTCCATCAGAATCCCCAAAGTAATCAATTTCTAGCAAAAGGAATAGTGTTTGCTGTATTGTGAAAACAATATTATATATTCAGTCTTGGGAAGAAATTAATTTCTCTTAAAGGTGTGAGGTCTGAAAGCGACATTTGAAAGTCTTCAGTGATTGTAACTTAATAGCACAGCATTCACAGAAGAGATTTAATTCACTGCCAAGTGTTTCTTACCCTAACTTCATAAGCATCATAAATATCAAACATATAAAACATCATGGTAGAATAGAGAGAGATATATATTAAAGCCTTAATAATATTTTTTAAAATATAGCACTAAAATAATTAATCTTATATGTAAATTAATAACTATCTAATTATTGCAAAACAGGTATTAATAATAATCATCATAATTAACCAAATCTTTCTACTGGAAACCTTTATCTCCAAAGTTTCCATTCACTGCTGCTGTCTTAAGTAAATTTTTTTAAATGAATAAGGTTAGTCAGGAGGGCTTTTTTTCATCTATTTTCTCAATATTTGCCTTTTTCAAAGAGGAAAAATCAAAAGCAACAGTGAAAAGAGGATAGAAATTTTAGTACACCTTAAATCAAGAGTCTAAATCTTTTTAGTAACAGCTGAATGACAAAGATTTCTGGAGATTTATTATTATTATTACCTCTATGAGTTCTATTGATATAAATCCAATTATGGTTGTCACTCCACAAATACATTACCAAAAATAACTTCTGTCTCAAAAAGATCAAATATTTGAATTGGTAGAGAAATAAAACAACACATGACAGAAGACCCTAATAATTTACCATATTGCAATGCTTGAACCAAATAAAACCCAAATGCTTTCTTTTCAGTGATATATCCTGGTGCCAGCTGTGGAAGGGGAAGAAGGTTGCAAAGAACATTTTTAGGAGAAATATATCTGAAATCTTGTAAATATCTTTAGTATTCCCAAGAAAACAAGAAAACTGTTTTAGAAATACTACCCTGTATACCTACTATAATTTTACTTAATTGTTAAGTTTTCCCTAAATTAAAATATTTTATTTCAAAGGAAGACCTATCAATTCAACCATTAAAAAAAAATGCAATAACTATCCTAAGACTAAGTGAATATTGGAATTGAGTTTCCCAAAACATTGCACATTGTTAATCAGGAATGTAGTAAAGGGAGAAATGTTTTACTCTATTTCAATTTTACCTGCTCCAAATAATGTAATGACAGGTTGATATATTTGGCTTCTGTCAGGAGGTGACCTCCAATTCCAGTCTTTGCAACGCGTTCTGATCCAGCAAGGTCTACTAAATGCAACTTGGAATGTCGGATAGTTGCAGATCCAGGTTCCTTGCTGGAGATGTGAATAGTGAAAATGCAGTGAGATCGGCTTGAGGCTTGATTCATTGGTGTCTACAATGACAATAAAAAAAGAAATCTCACTGTTCAGTGGATAAATAAATTAAGCTTTTTATAGCTCAATAATCTGGCAACTGAAATCATCTATCCAATTTTTATCTATTGGATCTGTAATAAATATGCAAAAAGAATCCAAAAGGATTTACCTTACATTCACATTCTTGTGAATATAAATACTTGAATAACTTTAATCTGGACAAATTGAACTGCAAGCAACCAAGGTTGTTCCAAAACACTCTAATACTGAGTACGTCAGCAAAGCAAGTGGATTTACTATGTGAGGAATACTAGAAAAGGGCACCTTGACTGGAGGGAAAGTTACTCACTCCTGATCTCCGAGAAGTTATTAATTTCCCCACTGGTGCACCAATTCTTCCTTTTTTTTCCTCATAGGTAGATACCAGTGTAACTAGGACTAGGACTTCCTGTAAGGCTTTAAACTTCTGCATTATTATTTTTTAATAAAAATTTTACTTGGCAAAATCAGTATCAGATTTTTAGGTGGCATGACAGAGTTTTCATAAAATGTTTTGCTTTAAATATGTATTTTTTGGGAATAACTACAGCCACACTTCCTTAACACATGGATGTTCTTGGTCAATTTTTAGAAATGCTCAGTCTTAGCATAATTTCAGAGGTTTTCTCAATTTATTTGAAATGCAGAACAGAAAATTTTAAACAGCTCTCAGTTATTTAACTTTAGATTTCAAATGACCATATGCCATCACACATAGATTTTTCTTAAAAAACATATAAAATATCTTTAAGCATCTAAAGCACCTTTTGTTAGTTATTTCAAGGTATTGTTAGAAACTTAAATCTAAAATAATTCCTCATTATCCTCCTTTCATAAATAGCTAAAGCTTTAGATTATATATGGAGATTAAAGGTTTAGCAAACAGATAGTATTTTTATTCATAAACTGTAACAAGTATGACTACACTGCTTTCAGGACATAAATGCTGGACCTGCAGAAAAATAGACTAGTAACATAATAAATCAGTATTATTGAGTTAGCAACTAAATCTGTATTTATTTATAGCTGTTGAAAATAATTTAAAAATCCTGGTTATACTGTTTACATTAATCTCTTGTGACTACTTTATTCTTCTGTTATTCTGGAGTAATTTTTTATGTAGGCATTTCCTGTGATTCAAACCAGATATACCAAGATATTGCTTTTTCTTCATATAGTCTGCTTTAGTGTGCAACACTATAGATGTTAAAATGGCCTGCCCATTGCAGGTATTGAAGATGTTGTTTTACTAATCTAGAAAGGACAGCTCTTAACCAAAAAACTGCAAGCTGAACAGTCCTTTAACAGGAGTAATATGGACAGCTATACCACTTGGTTCAATTGTCTCCACTTCAGCTTCCCCTTTTTTTTTATAGCCTTAATAGTGCCAGCACAATGAAACTGGTTTTGGGAACTGATTCAGCTCAAAAAAAGAAAGAAAAAAAAAAAAAAAAAAGACTGCTAACCGTAGATATTTAACCTGGATCAGTTTCTTGAATCAGACACAGCACAGGTATAGAAAACAGTTGTGGTAGAATACCTGAAAATGGCAGCATACAGGATGTGAACAAGTAGGTGGTGGCAGAGACTTGTGCCTGCTGGTGAAAATTCTATAAGGAAATTTCAGTCTTAGCACTATTTTCTTTTGGGCTGCTTTACCTAATAAAGGTGAGCTCAGAGGAAGAGGGGAAAAAACTCTGATCATTAGTTTATGCAGATGAAGAATTTTGGAATTCATGAACCTGTGAAATGAGCATCAGAGTGCAGTCACATGCTATGCTGTCCTCAGAGGTGAGGCTGGGCAAATGAAGGGGAAGTGAGTTGTAGTGTTGGAATGAAAATAAACAGGCTGAGGGAAAGGTGTAAAGCAAGAAAATACTCCCAAACTTATTTAAAATGCAGTTATACTACAAAAAAGTTATATGCTGTGAAAATGTACTTTATTCAGCAATTCTGATTCCATGAATAATCAGAGCCAGCTTCACATATTTTACTAGGACAGCTATGATTTTATTATTTGCAGCTCTGTGAAGCAGGACTGGATATCTTTTTTTTCCAGCCCAAAATCAACAACGGATTTAACATTTAGGGCATTCTCCTTGACAGAACTGATATTTAGGGACAGTTTGAACTACAGACAAGGCATCAGTCACACTATACTGTGGACAAGTCTAAGCCAGATCAAATATCAGTACAGGTCCAGCAGTGGAAGCACAAAGCAAATGTTGCTATGACAGAAGCTGAAGAAATCATCATACTTCTGAATATGCATTCTTAAGCAAACTTGAGTTTCACACTGCAGCAAAACCTCATGTATTTCAAAATGTGCTTTTAGTCACACCCGTTTAATGCCAGCAGAGGCAAAAAATTTTTCAAATCATAGAAAGTAATTTAGAACTCTGAGTTACAAAAGCACAGGGCAATATTTGCTCTACTAGGCTTTTATTGTCTATTGCAATACACTAGCCACAACCTTATTTTGTGTGTTCCAAGTAGATTTGGTAGGACTAATCATTAGAAATTCCATTGCTCTTCTCTCCCCAGCTTCTTTTACTCATGAAAATGAAAAAATGAATGAAGATTATTTGGAAGTCATTGGCTAGAATCCCAAACTGGTATTTTTGTGAAGTCCTTCTTCAGAGTAGAACCATGGTTTAATCAAGACACCAAGACTCCCTTTTGCAGTACGATTCTCTCTCTGTTTTGTAGTTCCCATATACAGAAGCTCTGTTAGAACTCCTGCAGAAAGCATAAAGCAATAAAAATTTAAACTGTTAAAGGGGATGTGATCATGAAATGTTAATTGCATAATCCCCCCATACTTTGCTACTTTTACCACACAAGTAGATGCAAATAAAACAATTGAAATGATGACTTGCTGGCATTTCCAGTCCAAACACAAGCCCTTTTTCTGTTGTTTGGTTATTTGTTATCTCACATATGCAACTTCTGAGTATCACCATTCATCTGTTTAGAAAGTTTGAAAATAGAAAACAAAAAAATTTCTGGACAGTGTCTCAGAGACTACTAAAATGTTCCTTTAGTGGTTTTCAGAGTTCATTTTGGCTTTGTTAGCAGTATTCAAACCATATGTATATGAAATCATCCTCACACTAATTTGATGTGATGAAGGAAAAAAAAGAAAGAGGGGAGTGGCCTGGTTCTCAGCAGATGGTTGCTATTGTGAGAGTTATATATAGAACAACTGATGAGCTGCAGTCACTTACAAAGAAATAATTTTTTCCAGGAATTCTGTGACATCATAAACCACATAAGCAGACTTCAGATGCTTTGTGATACCACGTGAGCACTACAAAGGATTTAATGCCAGGTCATCTGTTGCTGCCCTTTTGAGGAAAGGTAAAGGCCAAATTCAATAACATTTAGGATCATGACTTGGTAAAGCATCAGTGTTTCATTCAATCGTGGAAAATATGTACAAGATGTATTTCAGGCCGCACTAGCCAGACTTGTTTTTTTCCAGGATGAAAATATACCTGTGTTTGCTGAAATTAAATGAATTGTATAGAAGCTTTGTGACTTTAACTACTACATCTTTTATACAGAGGTTGCAAGAAGGAGGCTTCTACTTAAATGAGAATCTAAGCACAGTCAAGCTGCAAGAAGCTTCTGAGTTGGATGTTTCTGTCAAGGAATATAAGGTCAGGAAACATGCAAAAAACTTGCTGGAACCTAAGCTGTCCATCTTAATCTAATTCTTACCTATCTTGAGTCAGCAAAACACTCCAGGAATTCTTCCCTATATAGGAATTTATGTATTTCCCAAACCTTTATTTGTTGCAGCTTCTATTATAAACGTCGTTTTCACTAATAATAGCCAGAAATGGATGCTACTGGTCTAGAGTTCTTAATAACTGAGGACCTAAGAAAGAGAAAGTTTCTTAAATAGGACAAGGACATATGAAAAGCTGTTTGAAAATCAGCACTAGACTAACAGAAGCTGCGACTATCTGGAAGAATAATGTGTTGATTATGGCTGCCAAAACAGTCTGACAGAGAAAAGACATGAAAGAGTTCAGGACCATGGGGACAAAACAATTTTGCAGGTGATAAATGCAGTTGTTCAGCCCATATTGCAAACCATCTCCACTTGGCAACTTACACCATTCCAGAGGAATCTTTTCTTCCTTGAATCAAAATATTTGGACAGCAGAAGAACAGAGTTTTCTTTTATGAGTGAATTAGTCACTAGCCAGTGCATAAAGAAAGGCTGACTCTGAGTGTTCACAGTTTTTTGAGAGAATGCCTCAGTTAAAAGGTACAAAATTTTACTTTAAGGAGGGTTTCTTTTTCTTCTAAAGGTTTTTTTGCTTTTGAACTTTTCAAAAGAAGCACAAGGGGGAAAAAAAGGTACTGATAGTATCCAAGACTGATATCAAATAAATTTTCTCCAATCTCATGCTATAATCAGAGGGATATCTGTAGGAAGATGATCTGACAGCTACATTCATTTCACAGTTCAGATGGATATCTCTGCCTAATGCATATAAACTCCACTGGTCCCAACAGAACAATGTGATAAGGAAGAGTATGTAAATTTAAGAAGAGGAGGTGCCTGTCTTTATATCTGGTAGATGAGAGAGACCTTAATGTATCTTTAGTTTCCTTTCTAAACAATATGGTACAGGTGAAGGGGCTCCTCAGTTGTACTTGGGTACACTTGTCATAGTTGAAATTGAAAAGTTGTTGCTATGAAAATATAAGGATCAGAATAGGTGCAATCACTTCCTGAAAGCAATACTTTATCTTTCCATATTTACTACAAGTACAGTTTCACAGTTAGACCATGGTAACTTTTAAACTCAGGTAACTTTTAAAGTAATTAATATTCCCTGGTGAAGATATTATTAAATCTTACGTTATATAGTGCCTTTTATTCATATAAATACCAAAGCATTTTAAGGACTATTCAAAGTAGTACATATGACCAGAGATTTTTTTACCACACATGGAAATGAAAGTACCTGTGCTGAAATGATGATGCCATTTGGTGCTAATAATACAATATAACAGGTTTGTCGTAATGGAAATAAATTAGCAATTGACCTCAATGAGGAACCTAGGAAAGCAGAAAGTTGTAATTTCTTCTGGACAGCAGCACTAACACAGATACAATGCATTTTTGTCAGAAGTGACATTTAATCTCATATGCTCACACACTCAAATCCTATTTTTTTCTATTTCATCCAATAACAAATTCAGTCAAACACTACTGGTGACTTTTAAAATATATTCAGGAGAATACTAATGTACAATAAATACAAATAGAATTAGTTCAATTCAGAGGTCACAAATCAGTCCTCACAACTATCCTTAAACCTTTAAGTTTCATTCTTTCTTGAAATAAACATATTTAAAGTTATAAAAAGCTTACTGATTGCCCCAAGTTTACTCCAAACATTTTAAATGATGGAACAAATACTGTGTAGTATACACTGTGTCCCAAGTTTAAAAAATGGAGTGCTATTGGTATAAAACCATGCACTAAAATATTTCCTTCCTCATCAAAACAAAGTACTTTTTCATTAGAGGAAAAATAAATTCTAACTGCACATTCAACTGCAGTGCTCAGATGTACTAATCTCAGAAAATGATTTTACAGTTTTGAAATTGCTGCATATCCTTGGGAGGCTACCTTACTCTGCTGCTTTGAGAGAAATACTAAAATCACTAAGAATTCTCAAAATCACAGAGGTTTAGGCATGTTATTTCAAAAGACAGGGGTCATATGAGATTCCCATCACAAGAACTTAGAAAAGACCACTTCAGCTGAAGATATATTAATTGTATACCAAAATAAAATTGTTTGAGAACACTACTTAAATGGCCAAACGCTTATTTCCACACAGGAGCTTTTTTAGGTGTTGCTGCTACCAACTGCTTATAATGCTTATAGTAAAATCCTCAGCATGCATTTCAGATACCAAAACCATAAAGATGTCTTAATAGATTAAAATATTAAAAAATAGTTCAGATTTTATAACCTGTTGCTGCAGATTCTTATGTATTTAAATGTAACAAGAAACTGCTTTATTGGAAAACAAAATCTAGTCCTTACATGCAGCAGAGCTGCCAACAAAAGTCAGGTTTTTTGCTTTTGATCTCTGCCTGTTTCTCTCTGGCAAAATATAAGACAAAAAATTCCTGTTTGAATTATTACATTATTAACTGTCTGTGCACAAATCTCTCCCATCTTACCATTTCCACAACTTGTAGTACATATCAAAACTAGAGCAAAGGACCAGTTCTACATTGTCTAATAATGCAATCCTGCACAAATTAGATTAGTTTTCTTTTTTTTCCTTCTCTTGGGCTATATAGTTATGTGTGGGAAAGAAGCATTTGGTTATAAACCTTCCCTTAGGTTTTGACATTTAATGAATAAATGAATGAATAAATGAATGAATGTTGCCTATAAAATACTTTTAATATTGTGATGACTATCTTTTTAGCACAATCAGTGATGAGGGAAAAATGCAGCCCTCAAATCAGAAGTTAGACTATATCAGCATTGTTGATGTCAGGTTCAACTTTCTGAAGACAGTTTTGGCCCATAGGAAGAATCATAAGACGATATTTTATAGATGTTCCTGGATTTTATTTGTTCCAGCTGGCATGGCTGGGAGCCTGGACCAGACTGAAGACCCCTGGGAAACCCCCACAATTTCCCAGCCCGGGGAACATGAAATGCCCAATGGGACAGAACTTGGGTACACGTGACCAGGGGGAGGGAAACCCCGTGTCCTGCCATGTTTCTACCCGAAGGCCCCCTCCCCCCAGGGGAAGCGGGGGGGCACCTCCTCATAGCATAGGCAATGCAATAATTAAACTGTAATTTTTATTTTCAAAATAGTCAACTCTTCAAAGGAGGGTCATTCAGGGTTAAAGCATTAGATTGCAATTTTAGAGGCTTTACAGATTTCATATGTGATCCGTGACAGTCAGCTGAGTTTTTCCACAGCCAAAGCTCTGATCATTAAAAAAGATGAATCCAGCATTTATTTTACTTCCTTTTCTATTTAGGTTTATTAATCTTGTGTCTTTTTCTTTAAAGTTTATTTAAGAGGGTTCTAATCTTCAGAAGTCAGAAAGTATTATCATAACTCAAGATTGAAAAATATGGATCTCCAGAGAAGTTATGTTTTATGTCATAAGTCCTCTTTCTTAGATCTCTAGATTAACCCTTGTCTCCTCTATTACACTTTGTCAAGTTCCTCTCCTCCACACAGTTTCAGTTTTTCTATTTCAGTATCATGAAGCAGTTCCTTGCCTCAGTGCTCAGGTTTATGAGCAGCCCTTAAGATGATTATCTCTTGCCTAAATATATTCCTACCTCTCAAAATGTAACCATAAATGGTCATCCTTGAGAAAGAGAACAAATACTTGTGTTGCCTATTTACATTTTGCAATCAAATGCTTCTTCCTGGGTGTCCAGGTGTATGTAGTCATCCAGCTGGAACACAGAACTACCTGACTATTTATATACTCTAAGTGTCTGTCTTGTCAGTGATTTATGATATATCCTTTTGGTGATACAGAGGAAGAAAACCCACAAAATTCTAAAAGAGAATTAACTGTATTGTAGTAAAGACACATTGACAGTGCTCCCATTATACAATAAACTTTTTATATTATATTCTATATCCAAGCACGAAAGAAGAAAAGAACCTTAAATATGTCAGATATGGAAACATTTCATTTGAGTTTTTCAGAATCAGTAAAAAACATGCTTGTGTTTGAATATTAGCACATATTTATTTTGAATTTCCTTTGAACTATGATTTGGGGGTTTGGTTTTTGGTGGGGTTTTTTTATTTATTTGTTTGGAGTTTTTTTGCTTGGTTTGGGGGGAGGGGTTGTTTTGTTTTGTGTTTTTACACAACACCATGTGCTTATGCAATAAGAAGGAAAAAAAGAGGGGACTTACCTACATTAAGTACTTCAAAGGCAATTTAGTGCTTAATCATAGAGTCATAGAATGGTTTGAGTTTGAAGGGACCTTAAAGATCATCTCATTCCAACTTCCCAACCCTCTCACACTCCATGAGTAGGGACACCTTCCATTAGAACAACTTGCTCAGGACCCCATCCTACCTGGTGTCGAACACTTCCAGGGAAAAACTTCAGTGGGACCATTTGACAATGTGTTGTAAGGCCATGTTTTCTTATCTTTACATGTCTGATACATGCCACATTCAAAAGTCAGTCTGTAGTTTACGAGAATTTTTGTATTCTACCTGTTTGAATTTCAGTAAGTTATGACATCAAGAACCACCAATCAGATCCACTAGGGAAAGCTATCATCAGAGAAATGCTTATTTAATTCCACTGTGGAAACATACTCAAAAAGAGGATACTAATTTATCTTCAAGAGCTTATTTGAGAGAGGAGGAGAGAGGTTTTTGACCATTTTAATGCTGGTGGTGTTAAGAAAGATTTGGAGCAGCAAATCTCACCTCAGCAATCATTCTGTTGGTGTCCCCCAAAAAGAGTAGGTTTAAGGCTTCCTCTTCATTGGTTGCTTGCTGAAGAGACAAGTTTTTCAGATGAATGTTTTGATCAGAGTCTTCCATTATTGTCACTTTTCTACATGGAAAATAAAAACAACAAATAAAAACTATAGTTTTAACATAGTTTTAACATTGTTTCATGCTTTCATTTTGATTGCACCTAAAAGGTGAAATCTAAAACCCAAACCCAATCATAATGAAAGAACTAAAAACATAAATAACACATATTAAAGGAAGTGTTAATTTCTTTTTTTTTCTGTCACGTCTTTTTTATTATGAAACTCCTTTATAATTAAACTTCACATAGAAATGGAATATAAGAAAGCTGTAAGTTTTAGAGAAAGCTTTGGGATTTTTATTTATTGAGATATAGTAAAGTCTCAAGAGAAAGAGGTTAGATGAATCATCACAAACAAATAATATGTAGGGGTTTGTTTGCTCTTACAAAATACAAATGATACATAAAGCATACCAAAATTTTGATGTACAAGTAGTCATGGAATATTTCAGAATCAACACATCTGTAGTCAAGATGTTTCTAATAACTTTGCATTTGTCAAGATTGTTTCTCTTTCCATTCTTCTTAAATGGTAGTAACTACAACTGTAAATTATCCCTTTCTTAAATTAAAAGCAAATAAACAGAATGATTTTATTTATTCTCACTGTTAGAAATATTCTTAGTTACACTTCTATTAGACTTAAAGTTCCCAGAAAGGAATTGGATGCAAGTAGCAAGGATATGGCAAAATCTCCAGAAGACCTGCTAAATATTACTGAAAATCCTTTTCACTTCTTTAAATAGTCCTTTAGCATAAGAATTTTTTCTTTTGAAATGGTTACTGAGAGTTAAACTCCACTGGCATTACTGGGTAGCCACTAGGGTCTCCTCAGTTGGGACATTCTATAGTATCCAACATGGAGGGCAAGTAGTTGCCTCACTGGATTTGGAAAACTCCCAGAGGAAAGAATCTATTAAGACAGAAGTACACTAAATCTGAGGATGAGTAACATGTTCCTCAGGGTGAATTATGTGTTCTGATACAATTTAAAACAACCAAATTAGAACTTTTAAAGAAGTTGGAAGTTGTTGGTTTTATTTAAACTAAACCTTTATTCTCTGTGTAAATATAGATAATACTTTCTATCTATACATATACACCTATATGTATACATACGTGTATATAAATATTTTTTCATGTTCTTCAAGATAAACCACAAGAGGGAGTATGGGGCTTGAGTTTTTATCAGTAGGTAGTTCTTGCATGTTAATTACTTCAAGTTGCTTCAAAACCAGAGAGACTGGGTTTTGTTCTGCTTTACTTGCCTTTTTTCCCTCACAGAACTGATAGAATCAAATCAAGCATCAAAGAAGCATTCCATAGTATTACTCTTAGATAATGTGGGAGTAGTTCACAGTCTGATGGTCAAAACATTCAAATGGACATAGAGAAATCATTTTAACACATTGCAATACACTCACTCTTTTCAAGAAAAATTGCATGTAAAAGTACACACAAAGCTTCTTTAGCAGTCATAACAACTGCTTTTCCAAGTACGATTGCCTCCCACTCTTAGCCTTATTTTTGGGTGGTGATGTAAGAAGTTTCTAATACAAAACTCAGGATCCCCATTCAAAGCATAAACCCCAGAGTACAAATCTGCTCTTTCACGTCAAACTTTTGATAACATCACGTTGTATTCTGTCTGCAACTCCATCTGTGTGTGCATCACACATTAAAGCCCAGAGTGGTTCTCATTACAGTACGACACTCTGACTAGTTTTAATATTTTGAAATTGCATGGTAAGCATCATCTACCTATTTTTATAATTTAGGAAAACAATATTGTTTTATTAGGCACATTTGCCATAGTGTTTAAACTTTTTAAAGTATCTTTTCAATCTACTCTTTGATCAATGATTATAAATAATTTCCAGAAAATGAAGATATTACTTTGGATAAAAAACTCTGGAGAACTATTATATTAGAAAAGAAACAGTTGGGACATCACAAATCAGCAACAGCTTCCTATACAATGGCCTTGCAACTACTAGGAATATTGCCAAATGGAAACCTAAATTTGCAAGTCTAGAGAGGCATCTACCAAAACTTCCTTAGAAGGGTATGTTCCAAAATGACAACAAAATTATTTATTTTACAGTGCTATAAAGTTAATGTATAATATGATAATAATTTTGAGAGAATATTATCTCTATTAGTGAAATCTTTAAATTTCATAGCCCTCATTTGGATCTTGTAGTGGAAAAACTCTAATAAGTCTCTAGGGCTTAGAACTGAGGAAATCTAAAATAATCTCAAAAACTTTATAAACATTTAAAAATTAATCGTAATGATGCAAACAACATATGAAGATATACTACTTCTATGACAATACATGAGCAGGATATAGTGATACTACTTCATTGTGAGGAGACTACACAGCCAATAATAAATTCAGGAAAAAGATAAAAAGAGAAAAGCAGCAAGTATGAATCTTGGAGTCTGTCCAGAAGAATAGAATGAATTAATGGATACATATAGGTAATGTTTTTTAAAACAGGAAGGAACTTTAGGTTTTAAGAAAGAATGGTCAGGATAATCATCCTCTGTATTATCCCAAAAACCATGATCTTTCAGAAGTACAACTCCCTGAATACCACAACAGAGGACAAAGTCAATACTTATCCAAGAGGCAAGGTTACAAAGTTACTCAGATACCAGCACAACTTTCAAAAGCACACAGATTTGATTTTCCATTCAAGTAGAGACCTAGAGCATAATCTTATGAGACACGGCAGAACTATGAGATGAGTAAGTGCTCGTGCAGACCGTTTGCTTGACACGTCATATTGCGATAGGAAATACTTTCCACTGTCTCCAGTGGATTTTGTTTTGAGACAACGAAAATGCAGTTTGGCTGTTCTGGATGTTATAGACGTGACTGGGAGACTTTTACATATTTAGGAGTTCATGATTCATGTAACAGTGAACCTGAGCAAGCACAACCTGTGAGGTGCTGCACACACAGTGGGGCATTCAGGCCTGTGTTGTGCTGCATAGATCCCTTGGCTGCAGGATAAATTCACTAAGTTCCCAGGAGAAAACATTCTAGAATGAAGCTGTTTTCTTGTAAGAAAATTATTCAAATACTCAAAAGAGCAAAAGGGAGACCTTCTCTCCATGGCTATACTGCTCTGTGCAGTGCGCCATGGGGAAATCCGTTCAGGCTCTGTTCAATACTGCATGAATGCAGGCACCCAGCATCTGATGGGACTTGCTTGCCACCTGTATTCCTCCTCTTATTCTGTTTTACCAAAGCGGTTACCCTATTAAGCCATTTGTTGTGGGGCCTTTCTTACTGGAGATCTGGAAAAAGCTGTGCACCATCTCTCTCCCCTCACACCCCACCATTCCAACAAGGAATCAAAACTGAAACAATGAGATTGGTGGTTCATGTAAGAACAAAACATACAAAATCTGTTAGAATTTTCAGGCACCTTCAATAATGTATCTCATAAAAGATATTTGTTGAATAAGCTTTGACATTCATAAGTAAATTTGCCTTGAATTAATTTACTCATCAAATACTTATAGAAAAGTCACCTTAGAAAGGCTTCACTTACATTCTACTCTTTTTCAGAAAACATATCATCATAAAATATGGATGTGAATAACCAATATATTATGTACGCTGAAGTTACTGTATACATTTAAAGTACAATCTGCTTAAACTGTAATTAAAAAAATCATAATCTTAGAAGAAATGATTCAAAAGAGATTTTAGCTGTCTCCTCATTAACAAAAAGAAAAGTCTGACCTTACACAACTTTGTATTGTCTTAATCTTTGGTATGCAGTAGTAACACAATGAACACTTTTAATTTTGAAATAACATATTTCATATAAAAAAGTGAACCAATAATATTACTAGCCTTAGAAGTTTTAAAACACTGATAATTCTCAGAATAGTGAAAATGTAGTTCTTGAAGGTTTATGGGTGGTGGTCAGTTCCCAGATTACATAGCTGGTACAGCCATTTAAAGGGGCTGAACATTAACACTATTGAGACTGGAGAGGAGTGTCAGGTTCATTTGCATCAAAAAATCAGACTGGATAAAATATATTTCCCATATGGTGAAAATTATTCCTTTAGCCTTTTTTATTTTTATCGTTCTTTGTTAAGGAAAACAGGAATTATTATACTAGTTGTTTTAGCTTTCCATGTCAGCGATTTGCTAACTCCTAAAGCCCTTGGAGGGCAGTAGAGAAACAGAAGAATATAAACTTGTTTGAGGTAGTTAACCAATATCCAGTAGCAGGTTTTGTTTTGAAGTGAAAATATTTCACTCTGACCCTATGGAACATAACAGTTCTTCATGTTACTAACATATATTGATATAGGCATTACTGTTGATGTTTGAAGTTAATTGGCTCTCAGCTTAAAGTGTGGTTTTCTTTAAGTCAGCCAGCATAATGCTAAAACTTATATGTTTCCCTCTCAAAAAGGACTTAAAAGAATCGTCACACACAAATGGGGAATCACTTTTGTTGACTTGAAATTTAGATTCTGCTTTCCCCTGGCTATATCACTCCCGAGTAATGGTTGTCTGAGCTCCTGAGAAGTAGCTCCTCAATTACTGCCATGTAGACTGTCATTCTAAGGCAAAACAGCACTAATTGTAGTTTGCCTTCACATGCAAGGGGGCCACCTGCCATAGGACAGGTAAAGCAGTAACTTATTGGTTATCTATGACTTAATTTAGTCATTCTTGACTAATGGTTCTATAACATCAATCTTTACTTTTGTGTTATATTTGGTGCCAAAAAAAATTTCCTTACTTAATAAATAACAACAAGTTAGGAAGAGTTTTTACGGGTAGGTTGCAACCAAAGTGAAATTGGTGAGGTTCAGTAATATTGGTTACATAAATCACAAATACACGACAACAGAGAACCTGTTGGAGATAAAAGGCTCTTGCACAAATGGACAGTAAATTAAGAGCTTCAGAAAAGTATTCCTAATTCGAACAGTCCTGCAAAACTTTTATGAAAACATGAGGTGGCAGTAAGTATTTAAATAGTCTTCTACCAGCTTTATTTTATTGCAATAATTTCATACTTTTTATCAGTTTAAAAAAAATCACAATTTCCTTGTATAAACATGCCATTCTACAGCTATAAATAGAACTAGACTGTCAATATTAATTGAATTTTTGCATTCTAGCAAGTAAGGTTCTTCAAATATTATTTGCATCTGCTGATGCTGGGTTTTAGCTACAATGTCACAAAACTAAAACTCTGTCAGATTTGTATAATAAAACAAGTTACAATTGTAAACTAAAGTATATTTTGTATGAAATATTAAGGTACATCAAATGATATAGTTCTTGGGCTACATGTAATATCATTACAACTAAACATCAAGAAAACTAGGTTTTTTCTTAAAATAGAAGTTTAATGGGATTTCAAAACCAATCTTATTTGTTGTAGAAATATCTGTACCTATTAGAAACATGATACCTATTTATGTATACACATAAAAATATGCATATGTATACTTATCTCTACATATGCATGCATACGTAAATGATTACATAATTCTGTGTATGAACTTATATATGTTTACATATAGATAGACATAAAGATGTGCAGATATATGGACCCCATTCTGCATTTGTCAGGAATTTATTTCCAGAAAAGTAGGGACTGTTTTTCTGAGAGTTTTTTCCCTTCTCATCTGGCAGACTCAGATGAAATGAGTGAGGTGTGTTAAGATGAAAATTTCATAGTCCCCAGAATATACAAGTATGGCTACACACAAAACCTTGACTTCAGGAGCTGAGATTCCAAGTCTAATCATGTAATGATTAGATGCAATGGACTATTTTTGAGGTGTTATTCACTTTGCCTTAAGCATCAAATACTATTTTAATATCTCATTTTTCAAGTACTATCAACAAGCCTGTAGTGTATTCACAAGCTATTCATAATTTCTATTACCTGAATGCAATCTGTGTTTATGCCTTACATTGAACTAGTAACATAAAGCCAATAATGCAGAGTGTGCTGGTCAGAAGTACGTATCTTTCATTCAAACTGTATCAACCCTTCTTTTGTAGTAATATGGATAACAATACTGTTCCAGAACAATCTGCATACCATGTGAGATTAACTAATCTTTTTGCTTATTCTTCTGAAATGACACATTTCTTCAATACTCTTCTTTTTCATCTTAAATAGTTAGGAAAGTATCAGCACTGACTGCTAATATTTACCCAAGATTATTGGGTGAATACCCTTCCTTTGGCTTTTTATGGTGCTTAAAGCTTAGATGATCCACTGTGGAGCTCAACAGAAAATTATGCATAATATAACACCTTTAAAGTACAAAAAAACATTAGTTTTTTTAATAGTCTCATTAAATACAGGCTTTCAAGCAAACTAGAGAAAGTTATTATTTTGTACTTTGTTTACTATCACTAAAATATTAAGAGCTCTTAAGTACACACAATTCTCAGAAAAATTAAATATATATTAGGTAATAAACACCTGATAAATTTTAAAATATGTGATTACTATTTACTTATATGTAACTTCTACTTTATCATTTATGAAAATTAATCAAGTAATTGAAATAGTTAACCATGCAACTACCCATTCCTGCAATTTTTACTCCCTTTTTAGATCCGAATGACACTATATATTTTTAAGTTTTGAATCGCCAAACTACAATATTAAAAAATAAACAAAACGTATTTTATTAATTAAATACTTTTACACATATTAAATATGAGTCAGGTAGGTATAGTTTTAGTGTACAGGGCATGTTTTAATGACAAATGATGTAGTAGAAATAATAATGTTCATGTACAGTAAAACTTTAAAGAACTTATTAGTATTAGTTACTCTGTAGAGAAAAAAATTATTTTTTCTCACTAAAACTTATCCTGCAGTAGTATATACTGTGTAAGTTTACAGGTCATTATGATTATCCAAGTATGCTTTATTCCTCATTTACAACCATATTATCTATCAACTTTTACTTTTTAAAATAACCGTATACATGAGAAGGAGTTATTCTTTAGTCTAATTGAATCTCCATTTATAA
The DNA here is from genome assembly GCA_013397175.1 of Platysteira castanea. Lineage (NCBI taxonomy): Eukaryota > Metazoa > Chordata > Aves > Passeriformes > Platysteira > Platysteira castanea. The sequence goes on along the minus strand of VYXC01011987.1, from coordinate 747,143 downwards.
ACTAATTTGAGAATTCTAAAACTCACTATTATGAGCAAATACTCAGTACCTACTTTTAAAATGTGACATATTTTCCAGTGCACGTGACCCCCAAATATCTGTTTTAAAGTTGCAATTAAATTATTAAAATTCAGTTTCTTTGAATGGAATANTCTTCAAATATTATTTGCATCTGCTGATGCTGGGTTTTAGCTACAATGTCACAAAACTAAAACTCTGTCAGATTTGTATAATAAAACAAGTTACAATTGTAAACTAAAGTATATTTTGTATGAAATATTAAGGTACATCAAATGATATAGTTCTTGGGCTACATGTAATATCATTACAACTAAACATCAAGAAAACTAGGTTTTTTCTTAAAATAGAAGTTTAATGGGATTTCAAAACCAATCTTATTTGTTGTAGAAATATCTGTACCTATTAGAAACATGATACCTATTTATGTATACACATAAAAATATGCATATGTATACTTATCTCTACATATGCATGCATACGTAAATGATTACATAATTCTGTGTATGAACTTATATATGTTTACATATAGATAGACATAAAGATGTGCAGATATATGGACCCCATTCTGCATTTGTCAGGAATTTATTTCCAGAAAAGTAGGGACTGTTTTTCTGAGAGTTTTTTCCCTTCTCATCTGGCAGACTCAGATGAAATGAGTGAGGTGTGTTAAGATGAAAATTTCATAGTCCCCAGAATATACAAGTATGGCTACACACAAAACCTTGACTTCAGGAGCTGAGATTCCAAGTCTAATCATGTAATGATTAGATGCAATGGACTATTTTTGAAGTGTTATTCACTTTGCCTTAAGCATCAAATACTATTTTAATATCTCATTTTTCAAGTACTATCAACAAGCCTGTAGTGTATTCACAAGCTATTCATAATTTCTATTACCTGAATGCAATCTGTGTTTATGCCTTACATTGAACTGGTAACATAAAGCCAATAATGCAGAGTTTGCTGGTCAGAAGTACATATCTTTCATTCAAACTGTATCAACCCTTCTTTTGTAGTAATATGGATAACAATACTGTTCCAGAACAATCTGCATACCATGTGAGATTAACTAATCTTTTTGCTTATTCTTCTGAAATGACACATTTCTTCAATACTCTTCTTTTTCATCTTAAATAGTTAGGAAAGTATCAGCACTGACTGCTAATATTTACCCAAGATTATTGGGTGAATACCCTTCCTTTGGCTTTTTATGGTGCTTAAAGCTTAGATGATCCACTGTGGAGCTCAACAGAAAATTATGCATAATATAACACCTTTAAAGTACAAAAAAACATTAGTTTTTTTAATAGTCTCATTAAATACAGGCTTTCAAGCAAACTAGAGAAAGTTATTATTTTGTACTTTGTTTACTATCACTAAAATATTAAGAGCTCTTAAGTACACACAATTCTCAGAAAAATTAAATATATATTAGGTAATAAACACCTGATAAATTTTAAAATATGTGATTACTATTTACTTATATGTAACTTCTACTTTATCATTTATGAAAATTAATCAAGTAATTGAAATAGTTAACCATGCAACTACCCATTCCTGCAATTTTTACTCCCTTTTTAGATCCGAATGACACTATATATTTTTAAGTTTTGAATCGCCAAACTACAATATTAAAAAATAAACAAAACGTATTTTATTAATTAAATACTTTTACACATATTAAATATGAGTCAGGTAGGTATAGTTTTAGTGTACAGGGCATGTTTTAATGACAAATGATGTAGTAGAAATAATAATGTTCATGTACAGTAAAACTTTAAAGAACTTATTAGTATTAGTTACTCTGTAGAGAAAAAAATTATTTTTTCTCACTAAAACTTATCCTGCAGTAGTATATACTGTGTAAGTTTACAGGTCATTATGATTATCCAAGTATGCTTTATTCCTCATTTACAACCATATTATCTATCAACTTTTACTTTTTAAAATAACCGTATACATGAGAAGGAGTTATTCTTTAGTCTAATTGAATCTCCATTTATAAACTAATTTGAGAATTCTAAAACTCACTATTATGAGCAAATACTCAGTACCTACTTTTAAAATGTGACATATTTTCCAGTGCACGTGACCCCCAAATATCTGTTTTAAAGTTGCAATTAAATTATTAAAATTCAGTTTCTTTGAATGGAATAAATTTAATTTTATAAAATTTTAAATGGAATGAGTTCAGATAAAATATTTCAAATAACTTAATAAATGAAATTAATAATGCAATCAACTTGAATAACTGAACAGCATTAACTTTAATAAGTTGAATAAAATGTAATACTATGGACATAAAAATTAAATGATTATCCAAATTATCCTCTGATTAAAATTTTTTGTCTGCATAGCACAGGAAATAGGTAATAAATTAAATTAGGATCCTAAACTTTTCCATGAAAGACATTGGTAAATAGACATAGTCCTTATACCACCAATGTGTCATAAAGCGGTAAATTTTACTTCACTTTTACAGGTGAAGAAAGTGAAACAATTAGACCACTGCACAACCCAGTCCCATACTTTGCATTTGTCTGCTGTGTTCCTAATCTCTAGACTAGCTTCTTTTATAAAGATCAATCTTGAAAATTATTTTGTACACACATGTCCTAGATACCCCATACTGTGCTGAAAAATAAAGCTCCATTTAAACACAATATAATATTGTATTGGAAGAATTTTTTAATAAAATGGTTTAATAATATGTGAATAACACAATTAGTTATTTCAATATAAAATCCAATTGATTTTGTGTTATTGCCCCATTGAAAATTTTCAGTATGTTTCCTGGTCCTGTATCAGCAGTGATTTCATTGCTATTTACGTGTGTTTGTTACCATCATGCTGCGTGATAAAATTCATGGCGCTCAGCATTATTTCAGGGCATTTGCAATTCCAGTCAACGACTCACTTATTCACACCTATTTAGTGTTTGCTTAGCTATTTAAAGAATAACACAGCGTACAAACTATTACTTCAGACTTGGACACTAGGATTTGGATTTCCTATAAATTAGAAATCTTTAATTTCACCATGTGGAGTGTTCATGACCTACAAACCTTCGTTTACTACCCTTCTCCAAGCATTAGTAGGTGCTAGTGTCTGATCAATGACAGCTGTTAGAACAACCATCCATTCTAAAGGACTCATTCTGCTCTCTGGAGTTCCTTGCAGCCTATTTCCTAGCTGTTACTTACTTTATTTCATAACTGCATATTCTAGAAAAATAATTATCCTTGAAGGAAAAGGTCCAAATAGAAGCAAGGAGCTTTTCTCATTACTGTCGGAAATGCCACCTGTTAGGTCTTTGCCACACAGAAGGAGACAGGCTGCCTGGAGAAAAACAAGTGCACCTTCTCCTTGTCAGTGGCTGCAAGGGGTTTCGTCTGTATAATAGCAACAAACACTTTTAATCCTTTCAGCTTCAGTTACTCCCATCTAGTCTCCCTAGCCTCCATACACACAAAATAACAGAAAATTTAAGCAATGCTGATAAAATTGTGAAAATAAAATACTCTGATTAAAATAACATGGAGATCAGTAGCACAACTTCATAAAGTTCCCACACAATGCAACAGGGTATATGAAAATTATTCCTCTTGGTTTTGATGATTTTCTGTAATCTTATTACTTACGGCAAGTCTTCCATTTTGGAGGCCTCGTGTTTTGGGTTCAGCAGATCATAACCACATTCATTGTAGATTTCTAAGTAGGAAACATGAGTTGTATACACTTTACTGCTGTCCTGNATGGTGCTTAAAGCTTAGATGATCCACTGTGGAGCTCAACAGAAAATTATGCATAATATAACACCTTTAAAGTACAAAAAAACATTAGTTTTTTTAATAGTCTCATTAAATACAGGCTTTCAAGCAAACTAGAGAAAGTTATTATTTTGTACTTTGTTTACTATCACTAAAATATTAAGAGCTCTTAAGTACACACAATTCTCAGAAAAATTAAATATATATTAGGTAATAAACACCTGATAAATTTTAAAATATGTGATTACTATTTACTTATATGTAACTTCTACTTTATCATTTATGAAAATTAATCAAGTAATTGAAATAG